>CM076725.1:22515221-22522661 GCA_038501795.1 Pseudopleuronectes americanus | reverse complement strand
ACAGACAAAATATAAAGCATAGAAACAACATGAAAAGAATACACGAATGTAAACAATATTTGGAAGTATACCACATCATGAATATAAAAAATATAGAAAAAAGCTAAAATACAAAAAAATTAATAATGATAATTGAATTAATAAGATATTATAAACAATCACTAATCAAGTTTCAGGAGCTTATACTAGTAGAAAGATAATAATGAATTGTAAATAAAGATCAAAAACACCAATAAAAACATAAAATATTTAAAAAAAGGGTATTAATATATCCATAATAACCCCCCAACATATTAAATAACCGCCAATATAAACCATTAGTAAATAACTCCACAACAGTATAATAAAAAACACCTAAAGCAGAAAAATTACAAACAACCAAAAGGAAAAACGGCAAATAAAAAAACAAAATAAAAAAAAGATAAAAAAGATACAGGTTTACCAAAATCAAATAAATATAAAGGAAAATAAAAAATTATAGTAATTATAATAATGAAAGATACTAAAGATTATAGAAAGACAAAGATAAAGCAATGAAAAAAACATAATGCATAGGACGTAAATACTGAAGTAAATAATACAAACTAAAACAAGAACAAAAAGAAATAAATATAGCTCCCGGAAACTAACCAAACCATGATCTACATCAAGAACAATAAAAAACAATAACAAATGTAGCGGATGACTTAAGTTATTGAGTATACAAATTTTCGCCCCCCGAAAATATCTAAATCCGCACTCGGAAAAATGAAAATCTAAGCTATAAGACAAATAGGAAAACATACTTTTATTAAATAAAATAATTATAATAATAAAAGAAAATCTCAATAGAGAGTAGGTCTTCAAAGAATACAGATATAAGTAATCATGATGGATAAGGAGTAAAATTAAGGTTGGAATTCAAATATAATAATAATTAATTAGATAACTAGCTACTATTATACATCAAAGTGGTTAAGTCCATATTATTAATTGACACCAATCAAAACAAGTAAAAACGACCACATATCCCAAAAAATAAAAAAAAAAAAACCCCCGTATAATCTCTCAAAATCCGAAATGTTATAAAAACATATACGAAAAAACAAAAAAAAAAACAAAAAACATAAAAACCAAAAAACCCGCAACTCAAAATCGATGATTTATTGAATAAACCACCAAAAGCCAAATACAAATAAGTAAACAAGCAAATTGTACTAAAGAATTACCAAAATATCATAAAAAAAAAAAACATCATCCGCAAAAGAAGTATCTACCAAAACATAAAGTAAAACATAATAGTACAACAAAAGATACCAAAAAAACAAAAATAATTCTAAGACCACAACAGCGCAAAACAACAAATTGTCACCCCTGACCTGGTTATAAGAAAGAACTCTTCCGGTCTCCCCTGTTACAAAACTTACCCCTAGATGGCCCTTCACACCCTTCAGCGTTCAGCAAGGCCACCAGGACTGCCTATCTTGACTCACAACACACCACCAGAAATTGGCCCAACTCACTCATAAAGCTACCCATATCCAACAACAGCATACAACACAACACCCACTACAAAAAACAACTCACACAAACTAAACCACATTAGAAGATACTCAAAAACAAAATGCACACCTGAATAGACGATAAAAAATAAACAAAAAATATCACTCCGAAGTCAGACTCATGACGCCTGTCAACAAACAAGAAATGCACGAATCAAGACACTGACTCATAACCAAAAAAAAAAAAAAAGATAAAGTCTGAAACCGAATAATCAGACATTAACACAATGGATAAAATAATACCACAAAAAATCTACATCCAAAACATTAACTAAAAATAACACAAGAGAAAAAAAAAAATGAAAAAAAATCGTATCTGAAGAGGAAATAAAAAGAATAAAATCAAAAAAACCAAAAAAGTAGGCAAGAGCCAAACTAAAAATAGGGAACCAACTATATCATAAACATGAATACACATCGACGGCCCACAAAAACCCTATAAAAAAGGAAATCCACTAACCAACAAAACAACACAAACCAAACAAATAAAACCCCCAGAAACAAAACAACCAACATAACACCCCCATCAAACACCACAAAACAAAACACACATCATAACCCATGTGAAAAAACAAAAAACAACAACACCACAATAAAAGATTCACCAAAAAAATACAAAATTAAATAATAAGATAACTAAAAGAAAAAGCACGACTGAAGCCAAACAACAAACGAAGATAAGACTAAAAGGGAAAAATAAAAGAACCAGATAAATAACATACGACCAGAACACAACAATCCCAAAAAAATACAAAAAATAAGAAAATATACGTCAATACCAAACTAACATATACACAAGAACCCACAATCATCTCTCAAACAATCAAACCGGGGGGGAGAGTGGGGGGTGAAGACGAAAGGCGGTGGGGCGGGTGTGGGGGGGAACGTGTGGGCGCGGGCGTGGTTGGGGCGGGGAAGGTGGGGCGGGGGGGGGGACGGTGGGGGGGAGGGAGGATGTGAGGGGGGGCAGAGCGGGGTTGGGGTGACCCCCGGGAATATTACAACTAGAACCCCACCAAATAGAACACAATAGAATGAATACACTACCAAACAATAATAGTAAGAAGGACACAGGCGAATCCGAAAAAGCAGTGTGGCTAAAAAAATAAACAATTTACTACTAAACCACTCGGGTGATTAAAAAATACAACAAGAATACAGAAGTATAAGATAAAAATACACAAAAAACTGGATACGGGAGGTGGCACCCGTATATATTATAAATAGGATAAGAGACCGAAGGTTATTTTTAGGAATCACACTTTTTTCTATAATATTGATCACTGTGAATCAATATAAAATAGTACACAAAAACAATATACAAAAGAAAAAAGTGACAATAAAAATCAAAAACACACACATAAGAAACAGAAATAAAGAGAAAAAATCAAATAAAAAGTGGATATAGGATTAACATCAGAATAAACGCCAAAAACAAACAAACAAACAAAAGATTATAAAAATAACGACCGTTCACTGATAACGTCATCAATCATCCACCAAATATAAACAATAGATCAAGAAACAAAACATCATACACACCTCACAAGGATGCGGGCAAAAAAAGGAAAAAGAACACCAAGTAATAAAAAAATACTACGTAAAGACATACACGACAGTTACTATGAACCAGAAAAGAAAGACCGAAACTATAACATAAAAGAGCAAAAAAATGAACAACAGTAGAAATTGAGGAAAGTCTAAGTAAAACAGCACAGAAAAAAGAGATAAATCAATAATAAAAAATAAAAAATAACAAAAAAAGAAAAAAATCAAACCATAAATCAGGCAAAAGAACCAACACACAACAATACTCGCAAAAGACAGACATACCTACGATTCCTACAAACAACATACACACAATACAACAACAAGCTAAAACAAAAAAAAAAAGCACTAGGCAAGCACTGAAACAAAACGACAACAACAGACCACGAAACCTAAAAAAAAGGCATCCCAAAATAAGTAAGGACAATCATAGGATAAAAAAACGAAATTTTTAACAATAAAACTTAAAACGTACAAATAAATATAATAACGAGATGGAATTGACAATACAATAACAGAGCGAAACGTACAAGACAACTTATCACCCAAAGACCAATCTCATAAAACACATTGAATAAGCAAAAACACACACAAAAAAGCGCACATAAAAAATACAATTACAGATTAAAGAAGTACAGAACAAACGTAACACAAAAAAAAAAAAACCCGGAATAATCCAACCCTAATAATGAAAAATACCACATTTACCACAGAAAAAATCAAAAATAAAACAAACATACAAAAGACCCTAATCTATACACTACAATCAATACAAAACTTAAATAGCCCGTTTACCACCAACAACAAATTTAAAGAACACATCAAGGAAATAAAAACGCAAACAATTAATATAAAGATTACAACAAGGGAAACAAAACAAACAACATGCACACATGAAAACAAACAAAAGAGACGAAAAAACTAGAACAACAATAATATCAACAGAAAAGAAAAAAACCAATAAACCAAAAACAAACAATAAACATCAGAATAAAAGAGCACGACGAAACAAAAGTACAAAAAGAGCTAACAACTTAAAGAATAAAATCTAATATAAATAAACCGAGCACCACAAAAACAAATCACATACACACATCAATAAAATTACACTGATAAAAAAGATAGTGCACCCCACAACAAGAAAACACCGACAAACACAATAGAATACAAGAAATAAAAACAACAAACACCAACAAAATAACAAAAAACACCACACACATATAAGACGAAACGGAATAAAGACAACAACACAGGAATGAGCTGACATTAAAGAATTACAACGTCATTAAGTAGAAATATGCATAGTCAAACAAATCACTAAAAAATACCAACCAGGAAATTATGGATCGGACCCACACCAAAACGGACGAAGTACATTATAAAAAACCAATCATAAACATAAAAAAACGTAAAAGAGCCCCCAGCAGATAAGACCTAAACATAGCATACAAAGAAGCATATGACATCAGATAAACAAATATACATGATAAACGAGCTATCAAATAACGAATGATAAGGATCACAAAAAAACTAATCAAAACAAACACAAACAATCATACGTAATCCTAATATAGACGTACATCGCCACGCGACAAAAGAAACAAATACAACTATAACAAAACCAAAGAAACGATAACCGGGATGACGGAAAAAAAAAACAATAAAAAAATGATAGTATGAAACCTGCACACCGAAACCGGGGACCCCACAACAACACAAACCCACAAATGGTTCTAAATAAAATGATAAGACTACAAAACCGGCAAGGCGAAAAAGGAGAGAATAGCGACGAAGTGGTAGAAAAAAGAAAAAGTCACAAATAACAGAAACAATGAGCTCAGAACTCACTCAATACACGACACGTAAGAAAGAAAACCCCATGACCGATGCACTCAAAAAAATCAAAAAAAAAAAAAACTAATAAAGACATAATACAACGGAAAAACAGAAAAGGAAACACCATAACATTGCAAAAAAAAAATAAGATAGGAACGAGATCTAGCCACCGACTACTATAAAAAATAATAAAACAACAAACAACAAACAGTAACGAAAATCCACAACCGAGAATTAAAAACACTAAGACTATAGAGATATCGATACAATGAAAAAAAACACACCGGGAAAGGGGACCGTGAATACACAGCTATTGTACACCGCCCGGAGCAAATAGAAAGACACAAAGCGAGGTATAATCAAGACAAAAGATTAATAACCGCTCGAAAACACTCCGAAAACAACAACCGGGAACATATAAACACAGCAATTAAATTTAAATCAAACCCAAAAGAAAAAAAAAAAAAAACAAAAGCCCCAAACGAAAAAACATAACAATAACCATATAAAAATCCAAAATAACGGTCAACAAATAACAATACCGTCGCCCCACGAAAAACAGAAAATAAAAAAAATCTAAAGAGCAAACAAAAGCATAACAAAAATAAATAGAAAAAACACCAAATCTCAAAAACCTTCGAACATTATGACTTCATAAGACGCAATAAACAAAAATCCAATAAATATATAAAAAGAAACTAACACAAAAAATAGTAAAACTCCAATAAAATAACTATAAATCAAAACAAAAAGGAAAAAATAAAACACAGAAGAATTCTATTTGATTTCTAAAGAATATGCTCAACCGTAACACTAACAAAAACCTCACAACCTAAAAACAAAACCTATAAGAAAAAAAAAGCAAAAAAAGACCAACAAGGATAAACACACCTGAAAGAGTATTCTATCACGGCCGTAACAGTTAAAACATATCAAAAAGTAAGTATCAAACCCCTACGAGATACAATCAAATATAAATTAACATGAAAATAAACCAAAATAACAACCCAACAGACTCATAAAAAAACCTATAAAGACAATTGTAAAAGCCAAAAAGCGAAACAACAAAAAACTCATACTCGCACAACCTAGACCAAATAAAAAAACCCTCTAAGAATCCGAGCGACATAAAATAACCAAGAGCTTAGAGGGAGAAAGATAGAAAATCACTACAAACCATTAAAAAAAAAATGCAGAATAAAAAAAAAAATAACACCGTATCTAGAACGACCGGGGCGGAATTAAAATAAGAAAATCGTTAGGACCAGTAAACAACCATAACCCAACCAAAGATCCACACACAACAAACAAAAAGGGGCCGAGAGGTGAACACAAAAACAAATAAAGAAGGCAATAAAACCAAATAATAAGAAGACAAATAAATAAAAGGCAAAATGAGAAGAAACACTAATAAAAAAAATAACACAAAGAATGAAAAACGACGTACTAACATAGATAAAAATAAACTAGATAAAAATAAAAACTAACACCAAATAAATAAATACACCTACAAACTGCGTCTCCCAAACATCGCTAAAAAACCTATAACGTAACAACACCTTGATAGAAGGCGCTAAAATAAACATTAATGTTCACACACAACTAAAAAAGTCCCCAACCAATCGATAATTACACAAACATAGAACACGAAAAGTCAAAATCAAATAGTCGACCAAATTAAAACAGAGAACAACTATAAAAATTAAATGAAATACCAGATCTAAACAATTAAACAAACAATAAAACTATGATAAAACAGCAATAAAAGCTCATAGCGTAAAAAAAATAAAAAAAAAAGAAACTCCTAATGGTTATTTCTGTCCCACGGAAAATCGAAAGAATAGAAAATAGCAAAAGCGACGACTGACGGAAATAAATAAAAACTTGATAAATGTGCTAAATTAACAAACCATAAGGCATAAGAAAAAAGTCTTTATATAGAAGAAAAATGACACTATACTATGGTATATTCACTATTAAAAATAATTATAAAAATAAAAAACATAAAAAATAGCTACAAAAGAAAAAATTAAAAAATAGAAATCTAAGATCACCAATCCAAAACACAAAAAAAATAAATAACACAAAAAACCAAAAACCCCAATATAAAAAAAAAACAAAAAACTAAATGTAACAAAAAAAACGACCGGCTTCAGCCAAAAAATAAACAAAAAAAAAACTAACAAGGCAAAATACCAAAAAAAAAACCACGAAAACTCTAGAGAAAGAACCTAAATATAAAATAAACTAATAGGTGTACAGACCCGAGCAGTGTCCGGAACGAACCAGGGCAAAAGACGGAAAAAATAACTAGGAAACACCCCCGATCGACATAAAAAAAATGCCTGACATGACGTAAACCGCCGCATAAAAGGAAACCGGTTAATAGCCCCGACTCAGTGAAAAAAAAAGAACAAAAAATCAAAAAAAAGGGACAGGGAATAATCATTACCAGAGAAAAAGACCGGAGCAGTATGACAACGAACTAAATAACAACAAAAACCAACAAAAATAA
>CM076725.1:22335221-22510221 GCA_038501795.1 Pseudopleuronectes americanus | reverse complement strand
CCAACAATGCGAAAAAAAACAAAAGACAATTCGGAATAAGATATAGCATGCAATATGTATGCTAGTAGTACGCGAATAAGAAATAAACAAAGACGCGATTGAAAAGGAACAAGAGAATAATGGAACCCAACCACACTGGGATACATAAACTGGTATAATAAAAGAGAATCCAAAAAAACAAGCGAAATCACTCAAAAACCGCAGAAAGACGAAGAAAAAACAAGGGGAAAAAACCACCCACAGCACAAAAAACCCAACCCCCCACAACAAATCGAAAAAAGCCTGAAAAATAGAAAAGCAAAAAACAACCAAACCCAAAACCCACAAAAATACTCCCCCTGGGCGTGCGCCACGCGCACTTAAAGACATCAAAACACGAGAAGGGACTAACGCAACCAACAAACAAAAAAAACTACAATATTAAAAACTAAGAAAACGAAAAGAGTGAAAAAAAGGAGACATGAAAAATCGAAACAAAGCAAAAAGGGAGGGTGAGAGATATATTGGAAAACATTAAAGTTACTAGTTTTAATGTTCTCTCTAAAACTAGTACCGGTGATATTTATTATTAACTTATATAAAAATCTCTCATACGGCATTATAGACATCTATTAGATCACCAAAACAACTTTATGTATTGGATTACTATCTCAAATTTTTAATAATGAACGAACTAAAACCACATGACTAATACAAAACACCAAAAATGGTCTAACCGCCTCGGAAAAAAAAATAAAAAATCGAGAAAGGCTACACGCCTTAACAGTCGGAATAGATAATAAAACAACACCAACCTTCGTATAAAACCAACAAAAGAAACAGAAGGAAAACACTACAATACAAAACTTAACCCATAAAACACAGATGAAAAAAATAAAACCTACCAAACACCTTGTGGTTCTAAATAATAGTGCTGATCAGAATAAATTATAAAGCGAACAAACGTACTATAGACTACGACCCCCCCCACCGCGAAAAATCTATTCTTAGAATATTTAATGTTTTCATCAACCTGTCTCTAACTTTATAAAAAAAATCAAAATCGTTAAAAAGATTTTTACTTCTGATTAAAATTACATCCTAGTGTTACAAAAATTAACATCCCAGCACATATTTTAGCACGTTTCATAAATAAAAAAAATCAATGTAAAATTTAATCTTAGAATAAAACTATAATGTAAATGGGTA
Organism: Pseudopleuronectes americanus; assembly: GCA_038501795.1. Classification (NCBI taxonomy): domain Eukaryota; kingdom Metazoa; phylum Chordata; class Actinopteri; order Pleuronectiformes; family Pleuronectidae; genus Pseudopleuronectes; species Pseudopleuronectes americanus. The sequence continues at coordinate 22,509,033 of CM076725.1, read as the reverse complement.
AAGGAAGACCAATATATTAATAAAAATATCAATAATTGAACATAATACTATATAAAAGTTATACAACATATAAGAAAATAAAACACTTAAATTAACGAAAAGCGTGTAAGATCGTTGTCTGGAAAATAAAATCACAGGAACCCATCGAAAAAACATAACACAAGTGGACATTCATGTTACAAGAGTAAAGCGGGATTCTAAGAAAAGAGGGAACTGAAGGGGTGATATTCAACTAGGTAACTTAATAACTGTTATATAGGAATCCAACGAAAAATGACCTTAGCCAAATGAAGAGGAACTCGTACCTCAACAGCTGAAAGCATACGATCCCTGTAGTAATAACTAATCAACAAATGCCGGGAGCCATCCGCTCAAAATAAAGAAACCAATAAGAAGAACTTGAAACATAACCACCTACCAGCTGTGATAACTCTACTATCAAACTGACACCAAAAACCCCAAACAAAACTTCATTACTAAAGTACGCAAAGACATGACAACCTACTTATAAATATCAATATTAAAAAACTAAAATGTAAACTATTACAAACATCTACAAAAAGTTGGATTACTGGAATCAAAATTATAACAACTCAAACCAAAAACCAGATAAACAACCAAGTGCAACGTACTAATAACAACGGTGGAACAAAAATAAAAACTAAAAATCAACTCGGCGAAGTAGCAACCATTAATACGAACCACTAAAATACTGATATGGTTTAAACTAATGCACAAAAAACGGAAATAAACCGAGTAAAATACACTACACTTTGTGCAATCTGAACCTGCTTGAGGACTGCCTGGTTGGAGTATAATACCTACCCTAAGGTCTACCGACAAACCAATCCTCAACAAAACAACAACCTCAAAAACATTAAAAAACAAAGAAAAACCGTCGGAAGGCTTAACATGCTAGGGTTAAGCCGAATAGGCGATAATTATCGCCATTATGAATCATGAAATCAAAACCAAGATCAGAAAGAACACTATCAATTATACGACCATTTACCTGATAAAAAAACCAACCATAAATCGTTTTCAAGATGATTGGATAGAAACTAACACACAACCAATCGTAAAGACAAACGAAAAATGATCAAAAAAGAGTACCAGACTTTCCATCTAGAATAAAAAAAAAAAAAAAAAAAAACATAGGAGAATACAACAATAAAACTCTACCGAAATAAACGCTACCTAGTAACCATTTCACGATGCAGAAAGAGAATATTACGAAAAAGCAAGTAACAAATATTGGCTAAAAATACCGCAGAGGAAAATAGTCAAGTAAAAAACAAACCCACAACAAAAAAACACAAAACATAAAAAAACTACTACTCAAATGTAACAAAAAATGATTCACCAATAGAAATGCCGTGTGGAGACAAAAAAGCCTGTGGAATGAGGTAAAAAAGGGTTACACTAGTAACACACTCTTTAGCATTAGAGATTATGGATCGGGGCCGGCGCCTCGGCATTGTGCCGGAAACCACCAAAAAGAGCGAACATCCCACCAACAACATCGGAACGAAAACCACAACAAAATCACAAAATATAGCAAAAAAAAAAACAAAAAGAAACCCCAAACAATAAAAGTAACACCACCCCACCACAAAAAAAACAACCATAAATGACAGAAAATGTCGAACAACACAAACATAAAAACAAAAAAATAAAGCAACAAAACCCCCAGTGAATATTCCATAGCAACACATCAACTAACCAAAACCTGACAACTAACAAAAAGATAATTGAGAGACGCAAAGAGACTAGTCTACACTTGAATATAAAAAATAACACAATAAAATAACTCGGTAAACAGATCTGAACATTAAACCATCAAAATGTTAGATGATTAAAAAGCGTCCGAACGAATAAAACAAAGCAAAACGTCATCAAACACCTAACACAAAAACTGTAAAGTACCCTACTAAAGCTTAACACAAACAAAACAAATACAAAGCTATAACAATTACACTAACAAGATATAAAAAGACACCAGTGGATACGTATGTCGCTAGAAAAAGAGTTCTACACATCTAACTATATATAAAATAATAGAACAAATTAGTTAAATTGGAAATTATCATGATTTACAGCATTTGTTCAATAGTCTGATAATAAAATAACTATTTATACCCTGATTACATAACAGAACGGTCGTTAATCTATCAATGTGTTATGTATAATTATGTTATGAAGACAGGACTAAAAAGGTTCTCGACTGCGACATCAATAACGAAACAGAACCTATGGTGTAGTGAGGGTAAGCGCCCGTGGAGTTCAGTTTACTGGATGTGCTATATCATCTAAATGGTGGTGATTTTGTACCTGTGAATAGCCGATATTGCATGATATAATTTGATATAGTTAATAATTATGCATTTGGTGACTGCCAAAGATATACGACCAACAAAACAACAAATAAAAAACAAAAAACAGAGAGTACAAGTAACACTAAGCGGAATAACAACCATCCACAAACCATAGAAGCATTAACAACACATCACCCCCAACTAAAAAAACAAATCCAAAAACAACCAAACGACTAGGAGGTGGGGAGGCGATCAATTATCCAGAAGGAGAACCTACAGAGGGACACAAAATACAAACACATAAAGGGGGGGTACACTTGCGAACAACAAAAAATGGCGCCACAAAATAAAACAAAGCGACACGGTACCACTCAAAACAGCGTAACCCACACAAGTCTCTCCAAACCACCCCATAAAACGCTCCACAAAAAAAATCATACTCAAAACCAAGCCAACACCAAAAAAAAAACACCCAGCCCAAAACAACAACACATCCAAAACACAAAACAAAAACGAAAAAAAGCAGCACACGCAAAAAACGGGTACTGTGATACGCTATGGACTGAGATGAAAATAAGTGAGATTTGGGTAGGGACAATTCGAAATGATAGTAAATCCCGAAAGAACCACAATATTATAAAGACAGTTTTTGAAAGGTATAAAAACGTGGAAACCAGAGGAGCAGGGGTTGGGACGACGTGCCCCGAGAATTAAAATAACAACAAACAAAAAACAAAAACTAACACCAAGACTTGATCTCAGAAAATGAAAAACAACTAAAAACACCCCTAATAACCTCAGCACCTAATTTCTTATATAAACAAACGACAGCCCGAACGACCACCAAAGAACAAAAAAAAAACAAAAAAGAAACTCAACGCAAAAAACAAGAGAATATTAGTGACAATAAAAGAGCGAACTAGTAGAAACATATAAACTAAGAATAAAAAGTAAAATACCCAATAGATGATATAACAACAAACTTCACCTAAAACAACTACAAAAAACCAATATGTTAGTAGAAAACAATCACACACAACAACAAACAAAAAAACCACACACCCAACAAAAATAAAAAAGTAGACCTACCAACACCACAAACATAACTAAAATTGAAATAAAAAAAGTAACAATAACCCGCAACCCAAATAAAAACCAAAACGACCCTACAAAAAAAACAAACAAAACCACAAAAAAAAATGTAAAACCGCCCCAACCCCACCCGTGTATCAACACCCCCCCGCAACCAACCAAAAACACACAGACACACCCACCAAAAAAAAAAAAGAATAACGAACATAACCCACCGGCGCCCGGACTCTGAGTATAAAGGAAAACAACACCAATGGAGATTCTACAATAAAGAAAGAACCATGCTTCAAGACAAATGAACAAAGAATACAAGCTGGAACACAAAAAAAAAACCAACCACAAACGAAAAATGCGCAAATGGGGCGGAAGATGGGCATGGATTTTCTAAGAAAACACAACAAATAAAAACACCCGGAGACACTTAACCAGACAAAACACGAAACATAAAGAAGTCAAATAATAAAAACAAGAACTTCAAAGCAAAAAACGATTAATTAATAATCCCAGACAATAAAAAACACCCAAACACACAACCATTATAACACCAAAAAAGAGCTGGCAACTACACAAAACAAATCACAAAAAAATCAAACCACCAACAATGCCCAGAAAACATACCAAAATTAATAAAAGTACCTAACAAACTAAAAACCCTTACCCAAAACAAAACACAACAAAACAAAACACAACGAAAAACAACAAAACACTACACACCCTATCAAAAAACAAACCCCCAACAACCAAATAAATCAAAAAACGCAGAACCTAAAACAAAAACCAAAACTCTGATATAGTATACAATACTTTCAACAAGCGGGACAGATATTACTAAATAGAAAAAAGAAATTTAGCCACTACATTTCAACCTCAAAATAAAACGGCTCACCAATACAACAAACACATTCGAAACAATAAACCCAAGAGAGAACAGGGAAAACCAAAACATCAACACAAACCCACAAACAAAAAAAACACCACACTCAACCTACCAACTAGACAAAAACAGATCAAACCGCTCATTACAAGGCAACACCACAACATACAAAAGCCCCACATAACTTCTGATATGCACCCTAGCCCACAACAAAAACCCCATAAATGTACAATACACCGAAAAAAACGCCACCCAGAAACTAAACAAAACACGAAAAAAGTACAATGAATCAAACAAGAAAACGTACACATATGTAACCCACCCAAAAAGTACAAAAAATCAACCAATAAGCCCCTACGGTACCAGACGGAAATGCAATCTCAAGCGATGGCCGCCAGGTGCGTACGCTCTCTTAACTCTCAATCGCCCCCCCACCAACGGCTAAGACCATACCACAAACAATCAACACCTCAACAGACATAAAAAACCAAACAAGCAATATATGTATAGACCAGAACACCCAAAAGATTTCAACACAAAAAAAGTCATACTGATAACCACCCGCAGTCAACACTAATTAAACACTCCAAACACAACAATAAAACAATACAAACATCAACAAAGAATAAACAACAGAAACCCAAAAAACTGCCGAATCAGTAATTCTAAAAAACAGAAAATAAAGAGAACGAATAACCAACACTAATGAAGATCACACCACAAGAATGAACAAAAACACTCTAGAACAGATACAAATAAAGCTCAAACAAAAACAATATACCAAAACATGATCAAAAAAAACACCAAAAAAATAATTAAAAAATAGTCAAAACCAAAAAAAAAAATAAAAAAAAAAAAAAAAAAAAAAAAAAAACAAAAAAGTAAGAAACGGGCAAACCACATACACACCGCCGAAGCCATAATAAACCAACAATCCACAAAAAACAACACTGAAAGAACAACAAAGCACAAAAGATAAAAGCACATTTTAATAAACCAAGAAATGACTCAACAAATCTCGACCAAAATAATCCCATAAAACTACCACGATGTTCATAATTCTGTTTTATACTAGAAAACCGATAAAAAATACAAACAATCAACAAATAAAACACATCAACAACAAAAATATCGAAAACAATATTTAACTCGATAGAATATCAAGCCCGAAAACAACACATCACACCACAAAAAAAAAAATATGCACCCCAATCCCATAAATTCATGTAATCAAGTACAAAACTATGCCCAACCAACCCCTCATTAAAATACAAACACCGAAAAGACATACACCCACCATAAAACCTCAAAAAATAAAAACTAAACCAACCCCACACCACATAAAGGAAATAAAAAAAAAAAAAACCTACCGTAACACACGCTCCAGAACCACACCAAAATCACACACAACCCACCTCAACAAATATACTTATAAAAAAGTCATCTAAAGATAATAAACCAACATAGAAAGAATAAAACACAAACATCCTAAAAAATCACAAAAACGTAAACCGCCACACCCTCATCAACTTCAAACACATATACAGCATCACTAATCCAAAAATCAATAGAAACAAAAACAGAGACCGTATCAACGGCCCGGCGAAAGAAGAAGACGACTAATATGTATGAGATTTTAACGATAGTATGATAAAAATAAGAAAAACCACTTAAAAATACTGAAAATAAATACAAAAAACACAACCAAAAACAAAAACAAAAAAACCAACAAGAAAAACACAAAAAACAATAAAAAACAGTTCCAAATAACATACACCAAGAAAACCCATTCCTAAGAACTAATCAATCAACAAAAAATAAAAAAACAAACTCCTATAGATACCAGGCTAAACCCAAGGCATACAAAAAAATAAATACAAATCAACCATCATTTAAAGAACCTGTCAAAAAATGGGAAAACAAATATCTACTGTAAAACCCCCTATTAGACTGAGAAAAAACAAGACAAAAAACCACAGTAAGAAAACAATGAAAACCCGGGGACCAGAAATGACATACAATGTACACTAACAATAGACGGATCTTAGATGCCACCATTAACAACGTGTTAACATCTCTATTACCATAAATCATTCTTACTAGAGAAAGAAAGGTAAATATAACGTGCGGCCAGAGAGTTGAGAATTTCAATTAAAAATGGGCACTATAATTTGGATAACATAAGCATTTCATGTATTCGGCGGATATAGCTTTGTATTAATAACAAAAAGTTCAATCACTATATAATAGACCTAAAAACAAATCTAACTCGCGCAAAAAAACAAACACATAAACAAACACCACAAACACAAAAATAAAAATAACCTATCAAAAATAACAACCAAATCTATAACAACAAAACAACCCTGCAAAAACAAAAAACTTTAATCCCATATAAGAAAGACCTCAACTACATAACATAAAAATCAGAAACAACACCTCCATCTAAATAGATGGAATATCTAAATAATAATAACAAAAAAAAAATTAATAAAACCAACAAAAAATAAAAGATAATAATCACTGTTAACCAACAGACATTACATTATCTTAAAACAAAATACCTAAAAATTAATAAAAAAGAAGTGGTTCCGGCTACTGATGCAACGATTATCTAACCTGTAGCAAGCAGGCCCGTGTGCCCCAAGTAACCAAAATAAGACAAAAACGCTACTACATATCCACTTTAATAGATAACTAATATAATCCCTTTAAAAATATTTTCAATATCATATCCACGTGTTGATTGCTGAGTATATGACAGTCTGTCGTTGATCTAAATTATTTTATAGTTTAGTAGCCTCTAGGATTGGACCTGTTATTTGTTCTTTGTTTTTGAATACTCCATACTTTCATATATACTTTAATAAACTAATTTTTGACTTTAACGCTATTTTATATTCGTTTTGTTCGACATTTTCAACACCATGTTGTAGTTATTCATACAATTATCAAATACACTTGTATACCTGATTAAATTGTTATAGAATTTGCAAACCTGTATGTATGCAAATTCATCAACACAACAAAGTAAAACAAAGCCCAACATAGTATAAAAAGACCGAATAACCCGTAAAAAAAAAAACAGTGCTTACACGTAATTCACAGTGTATAATCTCCAACCTTTTCGGTACACACCTTACCACTTAAGTCAAGTTCAATAGTAATTGTAGGTGAACACGCTCACTTAAAACCGTATCAGCATATAGTGTACAAACAAAAATATAAGACTGGAGAGCCAACATGTCTCCACTAATAAAATACTACCAAAGAAAATAGTCCCATGAAGTCACTGTCAACAACTGCACTCCTCGGTGAATCTCACATATAAAAAAACCCAATATAAGTTCATCCATGCAAAAAAGCTTGTGCTCCCCCATCATCTAACTCTAATAAACCAAGTAAAAAAACTAAGTATCTGAACAACAAAAATACCCACTAAAACCAAAAATATAATATCATAGAAAAATACTGCACCCCCAAAAAAAGCCAATCAAAGCGAAAACAAATAAAAATACACTACTAATCTTTTGTGTAAAGCATAGCTCATATTGAACAAGATGTCTTTAATCTCCAAAAATGCATAAAAAAAACAAGTTGAAACAAAATACCCTTGGCGAATGTCGGACCCCATCAACCGGTTTCTCCACAGACGACCCATGTAAACCAATTGACAGAAAGCCCCATATATACATACCAAAAAAAAACCCAGAGAATAAACATCAAAAACACAAGTTCAAGAGCCACGAATTTCAAAAAAAAACGTACAAAAACAAAAAAAACCCAAAACATACCAACACCACAACCAACGGTAGGGGTAAAAAAAAAATACCCACGACCCCGGAACATAAATCCACTATATATTCACAAAAACCCGACATACATACCTGAAGCTCCCAAAACACAGAAAAAGGAAAAACAGTTATCTAAAATCCAATAAACAAAGAGGATCTAATCCGTAGCTCCAAATACATACATGATTCACCTACAATGGACTATACTAACTTTAAAACTCATATAACAGAGATCCTAATAACCATATCAGATCAATACCCTAACACAATTAGAAAAAACCAAACTGATTCTATTTTAACCACTTAGATAGAGAAATATATATTCTAAGAAAAATGACATAATAACGATAAGAAAATACTCAGCAATCCCAAAAAAACACGTAACCGTCAGGAGTCTACACTACAACAAGATAATAAACATGAAATTATAGGCCTTAGTTTATACCATATGTAAAATAATTGACAAAAACAAAAAAAAAAAACCACCACACCCCAATGCCCAAGATCTACTCAGTCACAACAGAAAGATACCATGTCGAGTGTTAAACTGGTTTAGACCTGTTGACCTATTTGCAACCACAAATCCCGCAAAAAATAAAACAAAATAAACCACATACTAAAAAAACAAAAAAAACAAAACACAAATAAACTTCGAATAAAAAGAAAAATTACGGATGGTTAACGGAATAAAACTCGAACTATGAAACAGTTGGAACACCTATATCAAAAATTAACAACATACATCTAAATCAAAACTAACCAAAATAATCAAATCTTGAAGTATACAATAACGCCAGAAGACGAATGAATTTTCATTTAATTATTCTTAATTGTAATGTCTTTCATTAAAAAACAAAAAATCAAATAATACAACACTACATAAAGGAAGTTATCAAAGATGCATGAGGGAAGTTATAATGTTATCGGCAAAGTCACATCAGTTGGAAAACACTGGGAAGAAAATATCAGGATTGACACGGTTGTCATTCGGTTCCGGATTATTAATAATATTTAATGTAGGGATTCTTGGTGGACGTAAATCGAGACTTTTTAAACTGGTTTTATACACGAAGCTAGTTTTCTAGAGAGCTAGTAGTTAGTAGATAGTACCCTTCGGACCTGAGATAATCCATCTGAGATAATAACAAGTTTGAATAGTAGTACGTTTGTGGGCTCTTCTTAGGTTGCTAGGAACCACCTTGTACTTAATAGAAATACATCCTATAAAGTGAGGGGTATATACAAAATTGATTCTCAAGTATCGTTCACGCTTATTCTATACTATGTTAGATATTTAGCTACTAATAAATATACACCCAAGAATGTTTTTGATCATGAATGCAATAAGCAAAATAATCGAAAATAAAGATTGAATAATATCTCAGAAGGAGATGTTATCTAGAGGCCTGTTTGATAACTAACAGAATGAAATAGTATTTTTCAATAGAAGGATATCACCTAATTATATAATAACAACAAATAGCAATACTATCGTAATAATTCGTGGTACAAACTTATCATATCTTCAGAATATTTCCATTCCTTTTTATATAGTGAACTTGACTATATGTCATCAACCTGAAATTTTAGGAGTTAGACACCAATTTGTCAATCACATATATAATGCTAATACTATGACCAAGATTTCCAGATTTCTTGGTCAGAAGTCAATTGTTGTAAAACTTGTCCTAAAATATATACTTTACAGACAAATATATATATGTTCAACAACCAATGAGCATAAATTTCAACCATAAACAACCTGTCACGTCCATAACAATGTACTCACTGATAATCACAAATCATAAGCCACTGAAAACCACTAAAAAAAATAGAGCGTGCTTAACAAATAAAAATAAAAATAAGTCAAAGTACATACCCCTCACCTAGGTTCACAAGAAAAAGTAGCCAGCCGAACACACAACAAAAAATCATGTCGAATTTCACCACATCTTATACCAAATCGGAAACGCAACTCACTAGTAACTAAACATAGCGAAAGAAGACCCTAAATTCTACAACCACAACACATACACATAATAAGGCGATTAAGAAGTACACCATCCCACACATCCCATGAACCATCAAAATATTAAACTAAAAGGTCACAAGCTATACACATCATCAGATAAAATACTCTAAACAAAGAAACTCAAATCCCCATCTATACCACCCCAAAACGACAATGAGGATACACAATTCTATATCACACAACTCATGCTAAGAATATCATTAGACACACACACAACCCCCGACGAACAAAAAAAAATAACAAAAAAAATACGAACAGAAATTACTCCCCGCATCAAATAAAACACAATTAACAAACAAACCGATCAATAACCCACACACAATAATAAAAAACAACATACCCACAAATCCCCCACCCCTCCCCCCCACCCCTGTGGGGTGTAAAAGCATACCATAACTAAAAAACAAACCACCAATCGGAACAACAGCACCAAATGAACAGACTCTGATATAAACGAGCATACCAATAAATAAAAAAAAACAAAAAACAAAAAAAAAAATAACAACACTACCTAACATCCCATAAAAACCCTACCACACGAAACAAACACAAATCACACATCTCACCCACGTACCCAATACAAAACAGTGACGAACTAAAAATAACATTCAAATCCAAATAAACCTCCCTGATTACCCAACAATCAAAAATAAAGGAGAAAAAAAGAAGGACAAATATTCAACAAACACCAAAACCACACCAAAAACACTAAGATAAATACACAACAAAAACAAATAGGACGAAACAAAAAATACACAAAATGTAAAACTAAAACGAAAAAAACACAAAGCACGCCATTAAAAAAACACGATCTATAAATAAAACATCACAAAAAACCACGAAGCTGATAAGATGAAAAAATAATCCATATTCCACACCACAAAATGAACCTCATATTAAAGCAATCTTCTTCGTCTATATGCACCCACATTTTAAAATCCCATCTAAAACGAAATAAACCCAAAAGAAACCATAACCAAAACATAAGACAAAAAGAGACATCGAGAATCAGAACAACACTAACAGTAAAACAACCAAAAAACACCAAAAAAACACTCACCAAACATAAACCCTACCACTCCAACCACACAAATAACACTCAATCACAAAGACAAAAAAAAAAACAACCATCAGTAGACACACAAACTCACAAATAATTACCGACATCACCAAATACTAATCAAACACACAAAATAAACACATATAAAAATACATACCCAACAAACACAAAAAAAAAAAAAAAACAAACCAAAAACCAAAAAATAAACCTCACCAAATCTTCAAAAAGAAAAACACTCAAAAACGCGGAAAAGTAAAAGGGGCAGCGGAAAAAAAAACCTTAACCTATAAAAAACCAAACCACAAAAAAAAAACTACAAAAAAAAAAAAATCCCCCCCCCTAGACAAAACAAACTCAGACCACCAAAAACTTAAAAACCGAAAAAAACTCACACCAAAAACAAATCAATTCATTAACGACTGGGCCAAATAAAAAAACAACAAATTCTTATCCCATATAAAAAAATATAAAAAAAAACAATTTAAAAAAAAAAAAAAAAAAAAATATAAAAACTCCAAAAATAAATAAAAACATAAAAGAAAACACCTATATCACGTAACTATAAACGATTGAAGTAAAACAAATTACCAATAAATAAAACAAATCAAACATTCCCAAAACATAAAAAACGTCGCGATAAATAAAAAATTACATCACCAAAAATAATAGCCTAAAAAAGGGGCCGAGGGAGTTCGTCATGGTAATTCAATAAACACTGCACATTAATTAAGGAATATTATTATCATCATTTTCTAACGCTTTAATGATAAAATATTTAACAAATAATAACATAAGTGGACGGAGGTCTTTGGGGGTCCCGTGGTGCATAGTGACTCTCGTGTGTTGGTGTATTGGGCATGTACGGGGGTTTTGAAAGTTGGTCTTTGGTGCTCCCGACCTGGTGGGTGTGTGCTGTTCTGCTGTCGTTTTGGGTAGAGGATGGCGATGTGGTGGATTTGAGGAGTATCTTATTTTATGGTTAGTAGGAGAGGAGGTTAGGTGGAAGAGTGCCGTGCAATTTGTCGTATAAGCGTTACTTTGTCCGGGAATGCGGGAGTTAGGGGGCGTGTGATATATAGAGAGCCGAAGGGAAGGTGGGTGGATGGGCAGTGGCGGTGGGGTGATATTTATTTGGTTTGGGCTGGGTTAAGAATATTTGTAGGGGGTTTGGCTCTATTTTTGTGAGTGGGCGGAATGTGTTGGACGGGGTGGGGAACAAGTTCCGCGCGTATGGTAGGTTGTTGGGTTGTACTTGCGCTTCGCTAGGGAGTTGTGGCGGGCAGGTTAGGGGGAATATTTGTAGGAGGGGGGTTATAGAGGTTGGTGGGATGCGGTTAGTAGAATGGTCTGTGGTGGGCTAGGGTGGCGTTTGGCCGCTGGGGGTGTTACCGGAGGGGGGACTCAATCCGGGTTTGTCGGGTCTTGTTTTTTAGGCACTTGATTAAATTTAGGTCGACCGGACGAATGTAGGGGTGTGTGGATGGAGTTCTAGGCTTCCGGGTTAAATCTGTTAATTAGTATTACCCGATGATTGTATGTGGAGGGACTTCTAAAAGATGTGTGGAATTGTGTGCATATGGCTCGACGTGTAGCTTTGGTTCATTTTGGATGGGTGTTTGGGGTGTGTCTGTTGATGCGGGCTCATGCTAGTAGTAGCGGATGTGGGTTGGTAGTAGTGTGGTGGTATGGATGGGGAGACTGATTTACTTTTTTTCAGAAATCGTGCTCGAGCTATATGGGTGGGGGAATTTTTATTAATACGCGAGATGCATTTAGATACGTCGTCGGCGTCGTGGTTGTTTTTACCACCAGGGTGTACCCATGCGTGAATCAGGAGCTTCTGCTTGTGGATGTAGTTTTGAAAAATCCGTTTATGTTTGATGATTTAGTGCTCAGTTAATTCTTATTTACGCGACTCGCTGATATTTATGAGGCCTGACATATTCTGGTTTCGTCCGATAGACCTATTTTGCAGAGAAGCTCTGATTTTAGAGTTGGTTTCGACGTTCTGTCCTTAAGGAGTGATTAATGGAGGCGCTTTTTCGGAGGCGGGTTGTTGCTTTAGCGTAATTGTTTCGGAAGGGGTTAGAAGCTGTCCTTGTGGTGTGGACACCGGGAGGATTGGGAGGTTAAGGATGTCGGTTAAGTTGGGAAGCACCAAGTGTTTATTAACCGAACCAGTGCCACTCACAGCACGATCGCCCGGTGCTCCGCGGCCTGTTTACCGGCGCGACTGATATATTGATGGCGCTAAGGGCAGTAGGTGGTCAGGTCTACTTTAGACTCAATAGTTTTATTAGTCTGGTCTCACTACGGTCGGCGGTATCTTGGCGGAACAAGTGGTCCTGTATTTGGTGTAACCGGTGGTTTGATTGCCCGTGCGCGAAATGGCGTCTATTATCGGACTAGTTTGGGCTATGTAGCATTCGGCCCGGACGGGAGGGTTTGGGAGCGCTGTAGAATCAAGAGATTTTGCCGGGTTGGATAGATTTCGAGTGTGGGGTTGTGGTTGCAGACAAATCCAGCGGCAGTGTACTTTGTGACGGGGGATGTAGTTGGCAGGGTGGCGAGTCGTCGGAGGGGTGGAAGGGGATGTGGAGATTTGAAGTGGCGAATAGGCGCGTGGTCTGCGGGTGTGGCCTTAGTGGGGTAAGCGACGTTGGAGCGTGACGCCAGTTGGGGGCGACCAGAGAGTTTAGGGGGTGGTTCGATTCGTGTGGTTATCAAAAAGTATGGCTTGGGCGCGGTAAGATGGGTATTTGGTGTAGAATGCTAGTGAGTTGAGTAATGTGTGGAGTGGATGTGTGAGGTCCAGAGTGGGGTGGGAGTGTGGGGGTGCTATGGGTTTTCGTGGCGATGGTAGGTGTTATTTGGTCGGTACTTCTGCAAAAGGTGGACAACACATGGCTTTGCGCAACGAGCCAGACTGATTAAGTTATGTGGCCGCGCGCCGATGATGGTTTTTGAGTGGAGACCGGTAGCCAGCTCGAGTTGTTTATTGTGTGTTCTGATCGGGTCGCAGTTTGTTCGTTCGCGTATGACGCCACGTCAGCTGCAGACAGCCCGCCACGGCTTTACTGGAAGGGGGTCCAGTTACCGGTTGAAATTTGAGCAAAAATACTTTTGTCAAGAGCATGACTTCAATGTATGGACATCTAATAGGGTATATGTCTCTAAGCGAAGGTGTTTGCCGAGGTGTGGGGGTCGAGCTGTTTCACCGTCTGGTTGGTTAGGACAGTAGGTTGGATGGGGCAGTTGTGCACGATCAATTATTGTGAATCAAGTAGTAGGCGAGTGGGGGCGTGGTGCCAGTGCATTGTGTTAATTGTATACAAGGCGCCTGGAATAGCAGTAACTAGTCTGCGCCTAGTCACGCGAATTTAATTGCGTTTATTAGAAGTTGTCATGGTCTATCTGGTTTTACTTGCGCTCGCGTTAGGAGAACTTCTGGTTATTTTGTACCGCTGCACTTTGAGCAGCTTTTATCTAGCGGTCTGACTTTTAAACGATTAACAGCAGACCTCCGTATCCCTTTTCTCTATAGGAACTTGATGTGTGTTTGGTTTGGGCTGAAAGGATTCGATAGGTGTCTAGGAATTCGTGGGTGTTGAATTTCAAACATCTTGTTTACTAATGAGTCCGGCCCGGTGTGCGATAGTTTTTCATTGGTTGGGCTGTGGTCATGGGCTTGTAGGACGGTATCTGCGCATGTGGTTCACCGAACTGGCCTGGGGTGGATATGCGATCGCCCTTCAAATAATTATTTGTAGTCAGTCGTGTTTATCGGAAGCTCGGAGGAGAGTTTATTCTTAAACGGGGCTATCAATTAGGTCTTTAGTTTTTGTTGTATATGATAATCGTCAGCTGACGACGTATTAGGGCCGATATAACTTCCGCGGCGAACTACGATATTTTCTTTAAGACTATCTACGCTCAGTGGTAATGCCAAGAGATTTTATATTATAAAGAGCTAAAAATTGCAAGTTAGTGGGAACCAGGATCTTGTATTGTGATTCTAGATCTAGACATATAACAACTATTCCCATTTTCAACTATGTACTGATTTGACACGATCGTCTTATGTGTACTATGGCGTTTATGCGTCTATTGTCGCCGGACGGGCTGATGGTAGCTAGAAAATTTTGTTCTGATATATAGGGTGTAGGTGGGTAAGGTAGTGGTGGATTAGTGTCACGTAGTTGCGGGACATCAGCGGATACAAGGGGATGGTGTTAGGGTGGTGACGATGGTAGTGTTGGTCGGGTCGGAGTGAAGGGGATAACGTTGTTGGTGTTATTGATTTTGAATTTTTAGTTTCGCTGGAATGTCCTTTGGGAATATTGATGATTCTCTAAGTCTAATTGGTTATGTACGATTAGCTCGCATTTGGTAAGGGACGGTGAGGATTTGTTATCCCATCTTGTGCGCTTCGGTGAGTTGCTGATTTCTTAGCCGTTCTATGATTTTTGTAAGCGCGATGGTCTGCATGTAATCGGGCAGCTTATGGCGAACTCGGCTGGGGGGCTGATCTATCGTGCGGCGTGAGGTGGCCGAGTGGTAGTGGGGTGGTAGGAGGGGATGGGTGGTGTAGTGTAGGCGCGTGGGATTCATGTTATACGACTGGGATTTCGCTTGGGGTGGTCGGTACAGACGGGGTTGTTGCGTAGGTTGGGGGAGGTGGTTTCCTAGTACGCAATGTCGGCGTTCGAACAAAGATGCAGTTAGTGTACCTGAGTTGGTCTAACTAAATCGGACAACGGAGTGGCAGCGTTGAAATTAGATGTCGTTGAACTAATCACCCAACATCACGGGTTAGCGATCTGATTATATATGGCCGCTGATATTTGGCATTAATACATTCCATATATGTCTAGTTTCATACTCATTTTTATTAATTAATCGCGCACTACGGCGCGAGACTCGCTATTCCGTGCGCCGCACTATTACACGATATTAGTAATTTATTTAGTATGAACTGTTTTCTTTTCTTTTTTTTGTTGCTTTTCATTTTTCAATATGTGTTCTAATTGGAGCAGTAGTCGCTTGGTTTTGTCCGCCTTCATCTTCACTTGTTTTAGCTTTACTACGCTATGTTTCTCTGCGCATCTCATAGAAGTTATGTGCAGTAATGCAGTAGCCTAGGAATTCAAATAGAAAATCCTATCTGTAATTAAGCAGCAAAGAGGTAATCCACAATCTGGACTTGATCTTAGACAGGGCTCTCTGCATCGCACACGTGCACGCACGACCTCCCCTCCGCGCCACTCCATACGCGCGCACGTTTGCGCACTCATCGCTGTTTGCTAGAATCGCATCCGAGAGTTCGTGATCACCCTTCGTCCTTCTGCCATAATTTCTGCACCTCCGTACTCATGCCTACACACCTATTTAACATGCTTTCTGTGGCCTGTGCAGGATATGCTTGTGTGTTGTCACTGCTTTAGAAAAGGGAGCAGGAGATCACAGCTTTCCAGGACTCAGAGGAGCAGTGCCGCTGCAGGGCTTCCCTCCAGTCACCCACAGACCAGGATTAGGTTAAGCTCTGCTTCCAGGCAGGGGGCGAGAGCTCCCCTCTGATTACAGCTGGAATGAAACAGGAAATGATTTGGCCCGGCTCCCTGCTCTGGATTGAAAAGTGTCCGTCCCACTGGGATACGCTCTGTGCCCAAATGTGTTTGTTATAGTAAATCATAGAAATCAAACCTTTTATTTAATTTAGTCCTGAAATGTGCAAATCTACTGCAGCTAGTGGGATAATAACTGGCTGAACACAGACATGTGAACATTCTTCACTGGTCCTAGGGTCACCTCTGTGTTCCCTAATCACATAGTGACATGCTGCTGGAGTATACTGCCACCTACTGGCTGATACACACTGTGAGTCAGAAGGCAAAGCAGAGTGAAATAATAATTGAAAAAGCTTCAGGCGAGAACGCTCAGTGTTCACTGAGAAGTGAGTGTGAAACTCTGCCACTTAAATCCAAGAAGAACAAGTAGAACTCACACGTGTTTGATCAAAGATATTTGCTCGTTTCTTCTAAACTAATTGAAATCTATTTATTTCTTTGTCCACAGGTCAGACGTCTCCTGTGAAATCACTGAAACCGGTGAGTCGAGATAAATTCCTGTGACTTTCCACGAGACAAAAAAAAAGAAGGAATATACAGACGATAAAGCTGCAGCTGAATTAATAAACGGAAAAGGTTTTAACTTCATCTTGGTTACCACTCAGTGTGTGTGCGTGTGTGTGTGTGTGTGTGTGTCAGCTACATTATTCAGGAGAGCCCACATTAGCCAGGCTGTTATTTCTGGAAGTGCATGTGGGTAAATATTCCAGCTCCTGGCAGACGACATCTTAACATCCCTCTGTGTACGGGTGTTTAAGATGATACGCCGTGTTCAACAGCTTGTTCCTGTGCAGCTCTCTTAAAATAGAGAGAAGCCGGGGCAGCAACAGGCTGACTCATAATATTGTGTTGCTTCGGCACAGAATAATTTGCATGGATGCACAGTTTTTAAACCTTAAGAGCAGTGTAATAGTTTTGGGGTTTTGTTATTGTGGAGGCTCGACGCACCTTCGATCAGGTTCTCTTCCTCACTTTCCCTCCATCTGATAACTGACCTGAATCTCTTGTGTGTGTGTGTTTCAGTGCACGGCTCCCATGTCCCAGCCGACCCCTTCACCCACATCCCACACTGCTCCCCAGACGCTGCCCCATCCCACCTCTCAGCCCACCCCCCAGCCCCCGTGGCAGGAGATGATCAACAGCACGGAGACCCTCAATCAGCCGGAGGCGCCCCCCAACCCTCTCTCCCACCCTCCCAGCGCCGTGCGCTCGCCTTCACCCAAACCGGACGCCTCGGAGCTCTACCTCAAGTCCAGGGCCTTGTTGGACAGCAAGCGTACGTCTCTTTACCTCTGAGCTGCACATCACAAGTTCAACTGTTTTAAATAAGCTGCATGTGACATTTACATCATGTAGTATTACATTTATATTCCAATTTATAACAGTCCACTCATGAACACAAAAAACACAAAACAGAGCAAAATTGGGAAGCTGGTTTCCTCCAGGTTCAAGGAGGCTCAGTGGATGGAAGTGAAAAAATACTGAATTAGTTCAAAATACTTTGCATAAGTTATCAACCCACCCACATGACCAGCAACACAGCATGACAGTTCACTCCTCTCTCTCTCCTCTGCAGCTCTTAACACCAAGGACCTGGACGTGTTCATCAAGAGGAACCAGGAGTCGGGCTTCGGCTTCAGAGTGCTGGGAGGCGAGGGGCCGGACCAGCCGGTACGTAGCGTCCCAGTCCGGTGCGGCCCAGCCCAGTACAACCAGGGCCTGGCGTGCAAATAAAATCCCAACCAGTCAGATCAATACCTGGGCTGCATTCATTCACTGAAATTGCCTGAATTTCAGCTGCTGCTGGATGACAACGAGAGAAATTGACACCTTGAAACCTTTGAAAGCTTGAATTTGCTGCTTCTCTTACATCCTGCTGTGTCCACAGGTTTACATCGGGGCCATCGTGCCGCTCGGCGCAGCAGAGAAAGACGGGCGCCTGAGGGCCGGGGACGAGCTGCTCTGCATAGACGGCGTTCCGGTCAAGGGAAAGTCCCACAAGCAGGTTCTGGAGCTGATGACCAACGCCGCCCGCAACGGCCAGGTCCTGCTCACGGTCCGCAGGAAACTGGTCCAGTCCGGTGAGTCTGCTGGAGAACAACCAGCTCTGCTTTTCTTCCCAGAGACGTTTCTACTCCTTTATTTCGATCCAGAACACTGGAGGAGAAACTCTGAGCTAAGGCTTTGATCTTGATTTTCTTTTTACTAATCCCTTAAATGTTCTGGATGATTTCCTTGCAGACAAACGTGAATTAATGAAGTTGGACTGAAATTGAGTTTCAGGATGTTTTTCTACGCAGATGTCCTCCTTAGAGGAAAAGTCAAGTTTTGCAATAGAATTATAGAATAAGAAATCTTTTGTTTAGATCAAATTGAAGGAATAGGAATTCAAAAAAAATCCCCTTAACTTGAAAAAAGCATAAACAGAAGAAGATTGTTTTTCTATTTCTGCAACAAATACTACAAGTACTTCTTGAACTTAATTTGAATTGAATTTACTGAGAAACAACAGCTTTGATCATTGAGCGTGTGAGGGGTTTGTCAGGGACTCAGGGAAAACAAACAATACACTGAAGAGAGATGGAGGAAGATCAGCTCGCCCTATGAATAACAAATAGGAACAGGCTCTTTCAGCTTCAAGTGTACGACAGTCGTGAATTTCAAATGTGCAGAGGGGGTTAGATGAATCTGATGTGTCTCGGTTATGGAAAGATCTCAAAACGGTTTCCTGGTGACCTGATCCAGATGTGTTTCTGTTCCCTGTCAGATGGAGGTGGCAAGGAGGAGGGGGGGGGTCAGCAGCCCCACCACGTCGCAGCCGCGCTGGTCAACGACTCTCCACAGACGCCCGGCGGCGAGGTGCCGGGCGGCGTCCAGCAGGCGGCGCCCTCCCGGCCCGAGTGCTTTGACGTCACTCTGCAGCGGAGAGACAACGAGGGCTTCGGCTTCGTCATCCTCACGTCGAAGAACAAGCCCCCCCCCGGAGGTCAGGAGCAAACCAGAACATACAAGAGATGCAATTACATTTTGTAGAGAGTATTAAGGGATGAATTGTAAATAAATAATATATTTTAAATCCCTACTTTAAAATATGTTTATTTATTTATTTTCCCATCAATCTCGGCGGTTTTTATAGTTTTCAAATGTAAGAACAGAATGAATCAAATAACAGTTTAATCTTCTGTAAATAAATTCTATGATATTTGAATGAGGAGCCACATCTTGACCAGGTTCCCAGAATCCCCTCTGCTCGCCTCAAGCCTTTGCTTTGTCATTTGAAGTCTTTATTCCTCTGTTTCAGTTATACCTCACAAGATCGGCCGTATCATCGAGGGCAGCCCCACCGACCGCATCGGGCAGATGAAGGTGGGCGACCGCATCTCCGCCGTCAACGGCCGCTCCATCATGGAGCTGTCGCACAACGACATCGTGCAGCTCATCAAGGACGCCGGGAACTCTGTGACGCTCACTGTTGTTCCTGAAGACGGTGAGACAGCCTCAGTTCTGGGAGTTTACGTGATTTAAGACGATGTTTTCAACCTTAATATTAAAACAACTAGAAGTGAGTTTCTGTGCATCAAACTAAGAGTTGTATGAAATGTGCTTTTCCAGACAGCGCTCCTCCATCTGGAACAAATTCAGCCCGGCAGAGCCCTTCGGCACAACACAGAGCTGTGGGCCAACAGCCTCCCAGCTATCCCGAGAGGTACGAGCACACACTCAGACTCCTGCCGACTCCACCAGAGACAGTCTGAACCCCAACTCAGTCCCAGGTCTCCTCAGAGCAGACTCACGGCTTGAGTTTCATCCTGGTCCACACCATCCAGGGAGACAGAGAATCCCCCCCTCGGTCACCGTTCGGTCGTCTAAGCAAAGGGAAAGAGACGGATTAATAGAGTCTCTCACTTCCTTTCATCTTTCGCCTTAAACCATATTACCTGTGTCAGCCTTTTATTAAGCCGTTGCCTCTGCAGCAATTTCTACATCATCAGTTCTCACCCTCACACGCTCTGTTTCACCGTCTACCAGCATGTGTTCCTCTTCTAAGCTCGCTAAGAAGGGCCAAGACCCTTCGGTGTGTGTTATAGAACAACTGCGTTTCCACAGAGGCGTTTGTAATGAGCTCTGCTGGGCATTGAAGTGTAGCCCCGACCCCCCCCGAGGAGGAGGAGGAGGAGGAGGAAGAGACTCATCCTTTATTCTCCGGCGCCACAATATAGAGCATCTCATGTGCTGTAGCTCCAACGCTGCACAAGCATCAGTATAAGATCCTTCAGAGTCAGACTGGTCACAGATGTTGGATCAGTGTTTTGTGTTTTGCAGTAAATGGCTTCATCAACAGGATAACGCATAAACCATCTTCATGGAACTCAGTGGGAGGATGAAGAGCAGATTAGCATCAGGGATTGAGATCCAGGAATGAGTCAGGCGAGTTTAGAGGACTGGTATTTTGGTGCAGATCCAAAAGAATCCAGATCTAGTGAGATTAAGTGTGTTATTTGAAGAGGAATGTTTTCTCCTGAGTGTCGCTCTTCTTCTGTTTATTCACTGCACAGCCTCAAATGTGCAGATCATAGAAAATCTTGAAATCATCAGCGTTTTTCATTTCTGTCTCCACACTTCAGATTCTTGACTGTGCTATTTTCGGTGCTGACGTTGAATTCCCACGTTGCATTAGAACAAAAGTGAATAAAACCCGTTATCTGCTGGAATGTGGGTCACGTTTTAACATGTTCTCTTTTGGGTGGTTGGTGGAGTAGGAACGGTGACAGTGAGATGAAGAACTCTTACTCACAGAGAGAGATGGGTGCACTCATCACATCAGGCCCTAAGCAGGTAAGACCAAATAACTCACATCTTAATGAAATGTATATCAGGCCCTTGATAAGGAACCATGCAGGAGGGATTTAGTGAGTTCTCCCTCTCAGACTCTCCTCTGTGAACCTCAGGGCTGTTTCGTGGTGGAGCTGGACCGCAGCCAGCGCGGCTTCGGCTTCAGTCTGCGAGGAGGCAAAGAGTACAACATGGGGCTGTTCATCCTGCGACTGGCCGAGGAGGGACCTGCTCTGAAGGACGGGCGGATACATGTGAGTTATAATGTGTGTGCCTCTATCTATCAGGATGAACTTTGCATGAGAGAAACTTTAAATTAAACTAAAAGTCTTACTCAGGAGTTTTTCTCACAACCCCTGAATAATCTTCTGAAAAGTTACTTTTGCTTTATTTGGAATCAGAATTAGCTACCTCATAATGGATTACATTTTTTATAGAGTTTGGTGAAGCCTCTCAGACTTTTACCAGTTCTTGTTCTTGTAGTTCTTGTCCCTGACGCGCTCGACAAAGATGGTCGATGCATCGTTTGCAAAGGAGGAGTATTGTTGTATCTGAATTTATACACATTGATCATAATCTCCTCGGAAAGTCTCACTCAAACTAAATATAAAAATAAGTGTATCCTGCTCCTCCGTGTGCAGATTTTCAGAAAGCCGGCGTGCAACTGTCTCTTTCACTTCACGCACTTCTCTATCTGTGCCTCACGTCTCTGTGTGAAAACTTCACTTGCTGTTGTTTCTAAATCTAAACTGAACTCCTCCCCCTTCTTGCGATGTCTGCGTCACAGGTCGGAGATCAGATCGTGGAGATCAACGGGGAGGCCACGCAGGGCATCACACACACTCGGGCCATCGAGCTGATCCAGGCGGGAGGCAGCAAAGTTCACCTGCTGCTCCGACCCGGCCAGGGCCTGGTCCCGGATCACAGTGAGTGACAGCTGGGAACCGCATGCACACACACACACACACACACACACACACACACACACACACACACACACACACACACACACACACACACACACACACACACACACACACACACACAATACACACAAGCTTTTGTATGGATGTGCTTGATAGCAGGGTGCTGACTTTCTTTATGCTCATGCATGTGTTGCCAGCTTCTCTCTTGATCTGAGCCTCTGTATCTGCCTCTCTCTCTCTCTCTCTCGCTCTCTCTCTTTCTCTCTCTCTCTCTCTCTCTCTCTCTGTGGCTGTCTACTTCTACCCATGTATCTCTTCCTCCTATAGGTCAGAACTCTTCTTCCACCCTGTGCTTCTACATGAAACCAGAGCATCAGTAAAGGCCTCACTGCTTTTCTTGGTCTGTCCCTAATAACCTTGGTAAACCTTGAACTCCTTCTTCTTTTGCCTTTGACCTCATCTCCCAGATTTTTAAAGTGTCATTCTCTGACTTCACCGTCATGATCAATCCGAACTAGATTAGATATTTGTAAAAAAAACAGTGTAATGATATGTAGACTCTTCTCAGACCTGCAGGAGATCTGTGAGGCTTCAGATGAGATGCCACTGAACACACACACTTCATCCAAAGTCTCAACTTAACTAGATATTGATCAGTGAGAGGATCTGTGTGCGTTCACTGGCTTGAACCCTTCAAATCCAAAAATCAAATTAGAGTGAATTTCTTCAGGTTGCTCCAAAAAGCTCATTTCGGCTCCACCAAGTTCATCATTCTTCCTTTTTCTCTCTCTGGTTTCTGCTGCATAAATCTGCTCTCAATCACAGCTGTGCAATTCTTATCAGCTCCAGTGAAAATTGAAACGTCAGCGCCGGGTGAACACCAGCACCTTTTTCTTTGATGGCTATGCAGTCGGCTGATATATATCTGAAACATGGCATGAATCTAGAGGGATATTACACAGGGATACTACAAAGCTAGATGGAAAACAACTTTTCAACACTATCAGGATGCTGCTGTGCTTCTTTTGCATGACTTGTGACGATGTGCGAGATAGCACAGGGAGATTTTTAGTTTGATTTATTTGGTGCACGTGTTTTCAGCTCAGCTCGATTCCTCGTCTTACTCTCCACTGCTTGCTCCGCAGGTGCAAAGGACAAAGTAACCATTCCAACCTCAAGCTTTCCCAGATTCGCTGCATCTGAAGGACAGTCGTCTCCAGCCTCTCCATCCTCCGTCTTCTTCTCTACCTCGGAGCTGTCCCCGTCTTCCCCCAAATCATCCGTCACCGAGGAGCTCTCCGGGGCGGACCTCAGGGCGTCTGGGTCCCCGGGCACCGGTCAGGAGCACGGCAGGCCGGCTAACAGATCGAGAGGGCAGCAGCCTCCTCCCCACGAACACAAGCGCACCACCAGCCCCAGCACGCCCAGTTCCAGAAAGACCAGCAGGGCCGACTCCAAGTCTGCAAGTCCCAAAAGAGCCACTGAGGGCTTGAGAGATCACACAGAGCGCTCCCAGAGCCCGAGAAAGACCGAGCGAGGCCACAGCGGATCCCTGGAAGACATGAGCAGGGAGAAAAAATCCCCGGGGCAGAGAGACCACTACTCCACTGGGACCAGGAAGAGCTCCAAGAGGGAACATGACCCTGCTGTGCCTGTGAAGAACCTGGAGGAGCCCCACAGCCCCCGGCGTCCAGCGGGCCAACAGCCCAGCGGTCCCTCCGCAGAGGGAAAGGACCGGCGGTACAAGGAGGAGGATGCACCTTACCGGCAGGAGAGGGGGGACCGCGGAGAGCTGGGCGACTGCCGAGCGCCAGAAGAAGGGCAAGAGGGCCGAGCAAGAAGCAGCGGCACAAAAGTCTTACTCCCAAACGCACAGGGAGGGGGCGGGGTCAGAAGACGACATCGGCACCCTGAGCCGAAAGAGCGGGAGAGAGAAGGTGGACCCGCAACACCGGGAGAGCAAGCACCACGGGACGACCGAGGAAGTGACCAGGAAGGACCCCAGAGGTTCCAGCAGTAGCATCCAGGACCCCGGCTGCAACGGGACCACCGCGAGCAAGAAGGCTCCCATCACCCCGGGGCCCTGGAAAGTTCCCAGTTCGGCCAAGATCCAGTCCCGAGGGGACGCAGCATATGCAGATGTCTGAAGTCTTTCCAGGACTCTCTGCATCTATGAAGATAAAGCTGAGCCTCTGAACATCCGGATATGAAGGATTCTTCTTTATCACGGACGAAGCAGATCACTGTGTGACCAGCAACATGGCTTCTCGTTGCTTGTCAGTTTGTTTGTTTGTTTTTCTTTCACCCAGTTTGCCTCGGTTGGTTTGCATCCCAGCTGCTGACGTCCGATCCGACTCACGTGCTCGCTCCCTCCTGAGCGTTTGCATCAGACGGCGTCAGAGCCGATGTTCTGAACGGGACACTGAAGTCGATTTTGTGCCAATCACAGACTCCGGTTTGAAGCAGCTGCTCCCGTCTGCTCACATGAAGGATCCTGGGATTATGGGCTTTCATTTGTTTTATTTGTTTTTGTCACTTTTAGAGGTTTAAGGCACATTCCTACGATCCCTCAGCTTCTCTTCTTCCTGGCAGGACTGAGTCACTGTGGCTGCCACTGATGGATGTAGTAAAAAAATGTGGGTTTCTGTTAAAGTTGGCAGCAAAGGGTTGACGGAGTGTCTTCTAAGTCATTTACGGCCTGTTGTTTGACAGTGTGTGAGTGCGTGTGCGTCTGTGTGTGTGCGTGTGTGTGACTGTATTCTCTCTGAAACACTCTGATCCCATTAGCGTACCAGAGGGTGGACAGACGGGAGCTTTAATATGCATCAATCAGCAGACCAGATACTTGTGGTTTATAGTTCTAATGTTTGTCACACGTGTGTTGATAATAAAAAAAAAGCATAATGTAATTTATTGAAGTTATATATATGTAAACACAACTGTCAGTGCACATGTCCCGCGCCGTCATTTCACTTTCGATGTGGATTCAAAGTGCAGAAATAGAATGTGTGAACAAGCGTCACCATCTGAAACTGTTACAGCATTCAAGACCTATGCATTCTATTTCTAGGAGTTCACGAACACACGAGCCCCGAGTCATGTTGTCGTCTACTGTGTGCAGCTCTGTATTTTAGGTCTTTGTGTGTGTACGTATACAAGCCGACTGGTAGGCCTGTGTGTGTTTTGGATATTCGCTGTAGCATTGACTATACTTAATCAGAAGCATATATTATTATTTAACAAAAAGCGATGACACGTATATTGATATAATTTAGACGAGTTGAATTGTATGTGAGTCGACTCGCTGAAAACTTTGAGAGATATTTTTATTGTGGGCACAAACAACGTGTTGTCATCTCCTCACTCTAACCTCCAAATCTATTTTTGATCTATTTTTTTATTTAGTACGTGACCATCAAATGTGAGAAGGAAGAAAGAAAGAATAGCATGTGCTTTATATATTTAGTTTTTGCTTTAGCTGTTAATTATTAACAACACCACGGCTGTCACTTTTGTGTTATAAATAAAAACCAGACTCCCAAAAAGGAATGCAGTTAATTTACCACACGATGAGGGAGAGAGTTGGTGGTTGTGGGAAAAAAAGGATTTTCCATTTGAAGTTTATTAAATTTAATTATTCGTGGACGTAAGTCGTTTAACGAGGAAAAAAAAATCTATTTTTTATTTAATAGAATCAGCTGTGCCCTGATCTGAAGATAAAACGTAGTGTTGTTCCTTACGGCGGAGTACAGCGACATCTAGTGGTTCAAACCTGTGGCGTCATCGGCGTGCCTGTTTTTAAAAGATGCACAGCAGCATCTTCTCTGAGGCCGTTTACTAAGTTATTGTCGTTGTGGACCGATGGGCTGCCGTACGACTCACCGGTTCGTCACCACGTAGGACACCGTGGCCTTGCATCGCTCCAACGTAGAAAAAACAAAAAAGAAGTCTCTTGATTTTAACATGGTTAGTTGTAAATGTTTATAAATTGTACAGCACCTGTATAAATACTTGCCTTCATGCAGAAAAAAAATCTAAAAACCTCTGTAAATCGTTTCATTATTTTTCTAAGGGAACCGAGAGGAAAAGGATATAAAAATGGGGGAAAATGAATAATGTGTTCATGGCGTTCTGTTCATGCACTGATAAATAAAGGTTTACTGAATAAACACTGTTGTTGTATCTTCATTTATATTAGAGTCTATCTGATGATCGAAGGGATTTGAATCCTGCTGCTTCTGTTCTATTTTTAACATCAACTCTCTTTGCACGAAAATAATTATTCCACTCCGCTGCAGATACTTCCTCAAAGTAAATAACCCAATCATTTTGTCATTTTTTTCAGAACACAATCGAGAGCAAACAAAGACGATCCATTTTCTAAATATTGTTTCTTTACTCTTTTTTTGGCCCAAATCTCATCTATCATTTTCCAAATCAGCTCAAAGTTAGTGGTTTGAAGATCCTCTTATTTTAAAGCTAATAAAGAAATCCAAAATGCTGACATGTTGTTCAGCCTGAACTCAGACCAGTGACTCTCAACATGTTCTGGAGAAGATACAATAAGTTTGAACAGTGAACAGTGACAGGGTAAGCAACTGATTAAAAAGGAATTGATTCAAATAGAGCTGTCTGTTTACCTTTTCTATATAAATCATATTCATTCAACTTGGTGTCACTCTTTATCTATTTCCCTGATGTTCCATACACACTGTTTGAGAACCGTTGGCCTATTATACACACACATGTATATATAACACACATAATATAACGTTTTTAAACTGACTCCACCTCAGGCTGACCTTAAACTGACCCTAGAACATGTCTTCACCGGAATATTCAAGTCTCTACATTATGAGGACTTTTTTAATTCTGTCCCCATAACGTCCCTCTGTTATGCAACTGTATATCCAGATGTAGGTCCCCACAACATGAGTAATACTTGGGACACACACACACACACAAACACACACACACTCACACAAACACTCACACTTACAAACACACACACACACTCACACTTACAAACACACACACACACACGTTGAACCACTGCCTCTCATGACGTCAGAGGAGCAGAAGTGCGTGCGTGCGGAGCTGCACGCAGTCGCTGCAACATGAACTTCAACTCCCATGAAGCAGTGCGACGTGAACACACTACACGACCCAGAGCTCCGTGCGTCACGCGTGCGCAACGCAGCCAAAAGCGCCGGAGAGAACTACAAGCGCACGAGCGCGTGGACTACAAAGTGCCGGGGGCGTGGGGGCGTGCGCGCGCTGCGAGTCCCGAGACCTTTAAATGCTGTGTACGTGCAAAGATGGCAGCTGAAGTGGAGCAGGTGCGAGAGAAAGTGGGAGACGAGCAGGTGAGGGACAGTCTGCAGAGGTTCATCAAGGAGAGGAAGAGGAGGAAGAGGAAGAGGGAGCTGTCAGCGGCCGGGCTGGAGAGGAGCGAGGAAGAGGCGAAGAGAGTGAAGCTCCATCAACACCACAACCACCATCATCATCATCCTCACCACCAGCTGCACCAGCAACACGCTGAGCACCGCAGCCTGCAGCCGCATCAGCTGGAGAAGCATGTCCTGCACCAGCAGCTCCACCACCAGCAGCGGAGCCTCACCGGCGGGGCGAACAGGAGCCTGCAGCCGGCTCTGCCTCCTCCTGCTCCCCGCCCACCTCCTCCTCGTCCTCCGGTGCAGCTGCAGAAGAAGCGAGCCCCGGAGCCTCCTGAGATCTTCACCTTCAAGCCTCTCAAATCGGTGAAGGCCAGAGAGGATCCGAGGGAGAAGCACCGGGACGCGGAGCTCCGGCTGCGGCTGAAGAAGGAGAACACCGAGGCCAACGTGAAGCACGAGCTGAAGAGACAGAAGGGTGAGTGGTTTAAAGTTAAGATAAGATAAGATAAGTTAAGATAAGATGAAATAAGATGAGATCAGATAAGATAAGTGAAGATGAGATGTATTGATCCCTTGTTCCAGCAACAGGTTGTCAGAAGAAAACATGTGAAAGTGTAAATCACAATAAAATAGAGAATAAAAAATGCAGAGAATATGCACATGACATACATATTAACATATTAAATAAAGAATATACATAATTTATGCATAGGCTTAAGAAAAGACAGGATCCTTTATAGAATATTTGTAGTATATTTTGTTTAAAAGCTTGCTCAAGTCAGTAAGAGGTCAAAGAGGTCAGGTGCGTTTTGGTTAGAGTTTTTGAATAATTAGATATCTTATTTAATTCATATTATATATAAATAAATATAATATATGATATAAATGCATATGTTACATGTAATTCAATATTTGCCTGTCCTCTTGCATCCTGTGGAGTTTAGCCGTTATTAAGAAGTAAACAGATATTTAGTTTCAAGTTATTTTAAGGTTCATGACACTGGGTAAGTTCGGTGTCTCCTCCTGTATGATGATAAGAGAATGTGTGTTCATATACCATGAATGATAATATACATTATGGTTAAGTTAGTGAACATTCAGATGCAGTGTTCAAGAGGACCAGGATCCCACCCTCCTTGACTTGTTCCTCCTCCCTGTCCTTGCAGAGCCGAGGCCTCACAACTGAGAACATCGAGTCCCTGACGCTGGAGGAGTGTCTCCTGAAGAAGAGGAAGAAGAAGAAGAAGCATGAGGAAGAGCACCGAGCCAAGAAGGTCCGGCACACGCACAACAAAGCGGTTCAGACCGTGGGAGCTGACCTCAGCCTGACGATCCGCCCGGGAACATCTCGGCCCGGCGCGGTGAAGATCCACCGCCAGCCGAGCAGAGACACCATCGCCAACCACCAGCCCTACCTCCATGCTCTCAAACTGGGTCACGTGCCCTTCCTGTCCCACCAGGACCACCACATCCGCAGCTCCTCCCTTCAGACGGGCACCTGGTACGGACGCCTCATGCACGAGGAGCGCCAAGCCAACGGCGGGGGGATGCGTCCTGCACGCCTACTCTGACGAGCTGGCCTGTCTCAGTCCGGCTGAGATGGAGAGCTTCGCCCAGGAGTTCCTGGAGTTGGCCTTCGCAGAGAAGCCCAGAGGAGCGGCCTGCTACGCCCTGGCGGTGGTGCACAGGGCGGCCGCCTACCTGCCGGACTTCCTGGACTACTTCGCCTTCAACTTCCCCAACACGCACGTCAAGATGGAGATACTGGGCAAGAAAGACATTGAGACCACGACCATCGCCAACTTTCACTCTCAGGTACGTGAGAGTGTTTCCACCGGATCACACATCGCTCAACGGATCCTGAAAGTTTATCCAAACCAGGTTCAAAGATCCCAGTCTCCTGTAAGAGCCGCTCCCCTGGTGGTGGTCAGCGGAATTAGCTGACTCTGTTTTGAAGTGGGTCAGAACTGGGGTCATTATTAACTTCTCAATTAGATGATTAGACCATGAAATGAAATAAATTACACGAGTAACAACTCCCAATAAATATATATGTATAAGAAGATGTTTCAATCCCACAGCAAAATATTATTAATTAACTAATTAATCAGTAAATTCATCATTTAAATCTAGTTTAAGTCATTAAATATCGTAAATATTTGACAATAAATGTTGTGAACAGTGAACGGACCAAGAGCAGACGGACAGTTGAACAGCAGAATAAGTATCTTGTGTATAAGTATCCTTAAAAGTAGTAAAAACCCTAATTGGGTTAATTTCTGTGTAGTCTAGCGGTAAAACTAGTAACTGAGATAATTTAAGTACATGTGTGCAGAGTGTGTAATGAGTTTATATGGAACTGGGACGCTGTGAATAACACGAGCTGTTTCTCCTGTTCCAGGTGAACCGGACCTACTGCTCAGGAACCTATCGGGCTGGACCCATGAGGCAGATCAGTTTGGTCGGAGCTGTGGACGAGGAAGTTGGAGACTTTTTCCCGGAGTTCCTCGACATGCTGGAGGAATCCCCTTTTCTCAAGGTCGGTGGAAAACTAACTGGCGTGTATTAAAGAGCTCTGCTCCGGGGAAAAGACTCGATGAAGGTCACACAACTGTTCTGTAGTTCTTCAGGCCTGATGAATCTGAACCACACCATTCACTACATAAGACTTAGCTCCACTTCCTCTCACTGGACAGAAACGAAAGCCAAAATATCCTGGATACCAGCACGGCCATCTTGTAATAACCGATTACAACCAAACTTGACAGAAACCATGTTGAGTTAGTTTGGTCCACAGCTCACATGGAGGAGGCAGGATTTATGAGCTATGCTGCAGCCAGCCACCAGGGGGCAGAATCAATTTGATTTGAAGTTTACAATAACTAAATCAGAAGTTGTATTTTATGATTATATTATGTCTTTTTAATTCGAAGTATTTTTTTCTTTAGCAGACTTTAACTGAGATTCTAGTTTAAGCTCATACCCACTGGTTTCAGCACACTGAGTGGTTATTCCTAAAAGATGGATATCAACCTAATCGTATTCTCTTTTCATTGTGTGTGTGTGTGTGTGTGTGTGTCTGTGTGTGTGTTTGTGCGCACGCAGATGACCCTGCCCTGGGGGAGCCTCTCCAGCCTGAAGCTGGACTGCCGCTCTCAGAGTGACGACGGGCCGATCATGTGGGTGCGACCGGGGGAACAAATGGTTCCCACCGCCGACATGCCCAAGTCTCCTTTCAAACGACGCAGGTACAAACCCATCTTCAGAGGAAATACACAAAACCACTTTCATATACACAAGATCAGACAGTAACTGGTCATGGAGACATTCAAACATAATATTCCTGAACAGTTTAGAGGTGGTTGTGAAGCTTATTGTCTCATAAGTCCTGCCCCCTCGTATCTTCCAGGTCTATGAATGAGATAAAGAATCTGCACTACCTGCCGCGGGCCAGCGAACCCAGAGAGGCTCTGTTCGAGGACCGGACCAAAGCCCACGCCGACCACGTGGGTCAGAGCTTCGACTGGCAGAGCACGGCAGCTGTCGGCGTGCTGAAGGCCGTGCACTTTGGAGAATGGTGAGTGCTGAAGAGAAGTTGTCATCATCATCTTCGACTTCTTGTGAAGTCATGGTGCGTGAGGAAGGAGACGTCAGTGTGTTTGCTTCATCTCTTTCAGGAACAACCGACCTCGGATCACCAAAGACGCGGTGTGTTTCCAGGCGGGAGACTTCAATGAGGTCGTCCAGAGGCTGCAGCTGGATCTGTACGAGCCCCCAGTGTCGCAGGTTAGAAGAACCATTAAAACCAGTTTGTGCTTGTTGTGTATTTGTAACTACCACCCTTACACAAGGTAGCATTTACCGCTTGGATTTCAAACTGTGTGTCTCGGTGCAGTGTGTCCAGTGGGTGGACGACGCCAAGCTCAACCAGTTGAGGAGGGAAGGCATCCGCTACGTCCGAGTCCAGCTCTGTGACGACGACGTTTACTTCATCCCGAGGAACGTCATCCACCAGTTCAAGACGGTGTCTGCGGTGTGCAGCCTGGCCTGGCACATCCGTCTCAAGCAGTACCACCCGGAGGACAAGGTCCAGGAGGAGGAGGAGGAGCAGCGGTGCAGCGACATCAGCCCCACCACAGGCCGGGTGTCTTTCTCCTCCCCCGCCAGGCCGGACGCCTCCCTCACCCCCTGCGCCAGACGGCAGAGTGACAACACCCGAGGCGGAGTGGCCAAGGCAGAGGAACCGGAGTTCCAGAGGCCGGCGACACCGCCCCGGGAGCCTCAGCCGGCCCCCCCACAACCCACCAAGTCCGCTCGCTCGCCCCACACCTACCAGGATCTCCACTTCTCCCTGGCACCAGTGCACCCTGGCTGCACGCCGTCAAAAGTGCCGACACTTCCAAAAGCGTTTGGCCACAGCACGCGGTTCCACGAAGGATCCTTCTCCTCCGATGAAAACCCTCTCTCCATCGTGGGGCGAGCAAATGTTAAGAAGATTTAGACTAAAACTGAAAACTGGACGTCAATCAGGAAGCATTTTGATTTGATTTAGTCTTCACGTATTTTTAAAAGATCTTTAAATTTTGGGTTAAAATGTCCCTGATGGGTTTTGGGGGTTTTCAGACAATCACATTTCTCATTGTCCTTCACCTGACCTGGATCTCTCTGCTGTCTCAATGAATAAGTGTGCAACATGTAAAGAAGCTTTTATTTTTAGACTGACGAGTCCCAGCACTTGCTATAAGAGAGACCTTTTTATTTTACTATTATTATCTGTCAGATTTCCTTCACTGAGGCTTTTTGAAGTCGCAAGTGATCTGATTGTATAAAATACAACAACTTTGAAAATGAAGGCGGAAGTTGGACTAACTTTACCCAGAAGAACTTTACCTTTGCAACGTGAATCAAATCCCGGCACATGTTGCAATGAGTGGATTTTTATTTTATTTTGAAATGCTTCTCTTGGAAATGGAGGAAGAGACGTTTTCTTCACACTTTATTTTGAAACAAAGCGACACACAATGATCTAATTAGTCTTCAAGCACTTCACCTTTTTCTTTTTCCACGTCCGCGTTATAAGTTGCACGTACTGCTTGTGAATTTATTTAAATTTTATATTGTTCCTTTTTTCTTACTGTTGGAACTGTTTTTTTATATTTTATTTATTTTATTAATATTAAATATTAACAAAGGAACACAGGTTTGTAACCGGTGATGAAGATTTAACATTCTGACCTAATAACAGGAGCTCCAGTGAATCTCTGATGAATAATCGTGTGGATGCCTTTGGACTTTAGTTTGTAAATATAACTTTATCAAGAGAATATGTGAATTCTTCATTTGATTCAAATCGATTCACACGTTGTCAGTTTGAACTTGTGATGTCACTGGAGCTCGATGAAGGCTCGGCTGTAGATTTTTACAGAATGAGGCCTCCGACAAATCCTAAAATACTTTTCACCTCCGTCAGTTACTTTGCTTATAAATTTGTTTGTCTGCTGGTTTTGGGTACGACTGCAGTATTTCAAGAAAAAAATACACTATCAATTTTTTCAAATCACTTTCTTTAACATTGTGAGGTACAGCTTTATTTTTTATTGTTTTTTACATTTTCTTCGTGTTCCCAGGGACTAATATCATGACTCTTGGTGATTAAAAACTACCAAAATCCATTTGCCTTGATTGAATCGAAGGGGGACTGATATAAGTCAGGTCAACTCTCCACGCAGAACTGCTCTAGTTATTTGTGCCAAGGAGTTTGTGTTTTCACCCTTTACACAAAAACTACAGAACAGATTTCCAGGGAAATTTAGT
The DNA here is from genome assembly GCA_038501795.1 of Pseudopleuronectes americanus. Taxonomy (NCBI): domain Eukaryota; kingdom Metazoa; phylum Chordata; class Actinopteri; order Pleuronectiformes; family Pleuronectidae; genus Pseudopleuronectes; species Pseudopleuronectes americanus. The sequence continues at coordinate 22,475,270 of CM076725.1, read as the reverse complement.
CAAAGGACCAATTCAAATTTTGGATGTGGATCGGATCAGTGGGCAGATTTAGGAAGAAATCTTTTGACGCTTTTGTGGATTTTTTTTCTAGAATCATTTCTGGATCTCTGAGAGAAATGGTTTGGGTGTTGCAAACTGGTGCCCAGTAAAAACACAGACCTAGTGAATTTGACTGTGGATTCATGAGGGTGACTGATGAGCTCATGTTAATTAAAATGTTCACTTATTCTGTAAAATCTGTAAAAGCAAGTGATGACGTGACCCTGCCATCGAGTAAGTGCCTTGTACTGTGTGTAGGGTTTGACTGGTTTTAAACGCTGAGGTGTGTCTGCTGGGGAGCAGGATGCAGCCACAGAGTTCTTTTATTTCAATCTATTTTAAATTTTCCTGATGAGTTTTGATTTTCCTGCATCTGCTGCTCACCTGGAAGCAAAGAATTACTGCATCATACTGTCACTGATTATTTTGCCTTGAACCCATTAGAGTGGTTGTTTCCATGTGTCGGGTGTCATAGGGTCCGGATTCACTGAATCAATGTAGAAATAAATTGATGGTTAAAATACTGTCACGTCAGCGTTTTTGTCATTTGTTCTTTGCTGTTGTTAATGTTTGTATTCTGGAGGTTTTACTTGAACCAGTGTGAGCCAGTCTGAAGTAGGAAAAAAACAATGAGAATGCCTTGACTTTCTATATTTTTTAATAAATACTTTTGTGTGTAACCTGTTTATTTAAGACAGTTACATTTCATACATATTCAATATGCATCACATTCACTGATATCGTTTTTTCCACATGTTCACGATGCTTTTAAAATCCTTTTAAAAAGAATCCAGAATGTCACACGTGGTTCACAGTGTGTCCTGGAAAAAAAACGTTTTTAATTTTTTAATCTCATAGTCAAAATCACAAACACACAAACGCACACACATACACAACCGAACATATATAGTTAGGAAAAATATATTTATCAAGTTTGACACATTACTCTATAGAGAGACTTGTTGTCCGACGAGGCCTTCGGTCAAGCATCAGAATCCACTTCAGTTCATGTGCAGTACAAAAGGCACCAGGCAGGTGGCGAGGCACTTCCTGTTTGCTCTCTTGTGGCTTCTCGTGTCTCTGGAACGTCCAAATGTCTCCAGGCACCAAATAAAGGCTCCAGTGCTGATGTGTTGAGAGCAGGGGCCGCCTCAGAACCAAGTATCTGGGTGACTCCTCGGGCCTTTCGGTTTCCCAAAACGGTTTCCAAATCCTGCGCAGGGTGAAGATGGAGACATTAAAAAAATTAAGATTCTGTGTTGAAATAGAGCAAATATGCAAACGTAGAAAGGAGAGTTGACGCACCAAATTTAAAGCCAGAGGACGAGGTCGGAGGTGCAGCTCCCGGGTGAGTAGGAGGTGGTGGAGGTGCACTTTTAGCTGGTGATGTAGATTTTTTGTAATGTCAGTGTCACTTTTACATTATAAATATAAGTGGGTTTATCGAGCTATATTTGAAATTGGCTTTACTCACGTTTTTGTTTGTGTTTGAAAAACCTGAGACTCTGGAGAAAAGGAAACAAAAAGAGGTTTAGCTGATGGCTCCACTTTGAAACTACCAGTGGTATTTGTGTGTGTGTCTCTCTCTCTCTCTCTCTTCTCACCCTTGTTCTTGACATCCCCTTCTCGGCGCCTCTGTCTGATTGGCTCCCTGGCGGCTCGGCGCTCGGCGAGGGCCTGCGGTTCACTTCGGGCGATTCCACTCGTACTGATGAACAGAGAACCAGACGGAAACTGTGATGATTTACTGCTTTTTGAATTTGCCCCAATGGTTGAACATCTCCAACTCGACGTGTGTGTGTGTGTGTGTGTGTGTGTGTGTGTGTGTGTTGGTGTGTGTGAGTCACATCGAGGATTCATGAGGAGGAACCTGACTTAACAAGCCTTATTAGTGATGTGTGTGGTGGAACGTTTATTTGTGTCAAGTGTTCACAGGTCTATTAATAACAGTACGTGTGTGAGGTGAGCGTGTCGATGTGCAGCAGGGGTCTGTTAATGTTCTGAGGAGACTCACCACTTCCTGCTGCCGTTACGACCACGGGGGGGGGAGCAATCTGCCAAACTGCATGGAGGGGCTCTGCAGAACAAACACACTGATCAACTGCCTCCTCTGTTTTACACCAACCAGCAACAAAACTGACTTTTTATTCAATAAAACATTCTCCCTTGCTTTTGGTTTCTGAAGCGTGTAGATTCAAATATATAAAATGAATTTGTATATTCTTGCAAACACACTAAAGGCAAACCCTGTCATATGTAACTAGTAAGTAGAAGGTTGCATAACTCTTTGGAATTATTCACCAAAATACTAAATAAATAACAAAAAGGCAGTTGTTATTAGTTTGCATTTTGATTGTGTGAATATGTTCTCATGTTTCTGAAGGTTTACGTCAGTAGTTGAAACATTAGGGCTCGTTACAAAGTCAAAAGGTCAGAGAAACACTGAATTCTGCTGCTCCTCAACTTCCAGGTCCAACTTACCTTGTTTTGAACTTTTAGCTCGAACACTCTGGTGGGAAAAGAAACGTTTTTTTATGTCCGAAACAAATAGAACATTTTCAACTGAGCAGAATCTTTTTCGGGGGACGCTCTATAACCCTCATGTTGATTTGATCGTCATTACCTTGCTTCTGCTCATGACCACATCGAGGAATTTCTTGGGCTGAGCGTTGCCGTCCCACTCAGCCGACAAACCCACCCTGTGGGAGGGATGAGCTGTTTCTGAGGGCTGCAGCCAGGGGGCAGGTTTCTCCTGAACTGTTGGAAAAGACCAGAGTCAATTGAAATAGCAGGAAGAAGAAAAAGGGAAAAGAGGTTGTGAGGAAGATGATGATGCAACTACCGGCATCTGTTTTGGGGATGAAGGACTCTGGGGTTCTGTCGGTCCGGCTGTTGACATCTGCACAATACGAGCAACTTTTAATTTATTATCTGACATATTGTTTTGTTGAAAGTTGAAATGAAAGTAACTCCATCGTACTGTGAGGAGGCAGCGGAGGAGTCAGTGGGTTCACAGGAGGAAAGAAGGGATGAAGCTCTGATGTTGAGTTTGGTGCGAGACTGAGACGTGTCACTGGGGCTAAAATACAAATAAAACATATAATAACATTAAAATCATACAATTATCATCAGCCTATTTGATTATTAGACAGTTTATACACCAACAAATCCTGAACTTTGTGTTATAATAAAACAAATTACCTTTGAGCGTAGTATTCACTCTCAGACTCTACAAGAAAGAGAAGAATTTATTCTTTTAAATAACTTAGCATTCAGGTTATGATTCAAGACTCCAGAGACTTTTATTCTTACTTTACTCCTGATCCAAGGTTTATTCTCATGTGTATTCACGCTCAAAGCTGAGTTTGAGTCACCTGACCATTCGGAGGACGTTCCTATTCGCTTCAGAATCACAGGAGTGACCTCGGAGTTCTGCTCCACGGGAGCTGAAAGGCAAGCGACCATGATGTATTTCATTATCACAACATTAGACAAACTGTTTCCTGTTTATAAGGCCTCAGCGCCAGCGCCAGTCAGTGGCAGGAGGTCATGTGACTCCAGGTCGTCCGTCTCATTAATGTGAAAAACTTTTGGGTAATTTCTTCAAATTGGGGGAAAACGTTCCTTTGGACTCAAGAATGACCCGATTAGAATTTAGAAGTCAGAGGTCAAATGTCAAGGTCACGGTGGCCTCTTGAACATTATGTTGATATTTTGACCAAATGTCACTCACTGATCAACGGATTCAATTTCAGTGGTTTAAGGTCAACCTGCACTGGCTGGCGGAGGCGCATGGATTTTTTTCTATCAGGTCACCTTGATCTAAATCCAGCTCAAAAGATTCAGCCGTTCTCTCTGGAAGTGGCGGCACAGGCGAGGGCGTCCTTCCTGGGAACATGGAAACAACCATCACCGTTCATTTTTAACTCAAAGAAAAGGCATCAGTGTGAGTTCTCTATTAACAGCAAGGGATTGGGAGGTTTCCTCACCTTGCCACTCCCTGACAGCCTCAGCAGCAGCATTTTGAGGGATGATGACCAATAAACTTTCACAGGGATCTGAGGGCTCTGAAAGTCAAAATCCTTACATGCTGAAACACTCAAGTTTAGATTTGTCGAGAGGGAAGTCGGCTTTGATTATCAGACATGAGAGAAAAGGAATAAAAGTTTCACCGACCTGCGTCCAAAGCCAGAACGTAGGATTCAGGGGTTCGTTCAGGTAACGGAGGAGGTGCCTCCCAATCCGTGTGAGGTTCTTCAGCACCTGCATCAGAGAGAACAATGAACCTGCAAAACTGATTCTGCTGCTCTGCTGTCTGTGAGATTCACACGTGCATTGAGCATTTACCTGAGGCAGGCGTGTCATCTTCTAGAGGCTGATCATTCAGAGACAACAAGGGTGTGTGGACGGGGTTGATTGTCCATGGTCTGGCGTCTTCAGCAGAGTCCATGGGAGCCTCCTCAGATAGAGGCGAGTTCATTGGGCTGTCGAAGTACGGGTCCTCCACCATCATACAAATGGCGGCCGCTGGTGAAGGCGGAGGGTTCAGGTGCGGCAGGTTATCCCTCTCCTCTGCTGCAGGGGCGCTCTGGCTCGTGTGCACCTGTTGGGGCGAGATCCCGGGTTCCTCCTGCAGGTCCCAGCCGGTGACCCCTGCTTCAGGAGAGGCCCGGAGTAGGCTCCACTGCTGCTGGTCCATGTGCTTCTCCTTGGATGTTGAGGCGGTGAGATCTTCCGGCGTGGAGGGCGAGGGTTGGTGGAGCTGTGGTGGAACTTCCCTCTCCTCATTCTGCAGGAGCTGAGGCAGCAGAACCAGCTCCTGGTCTAGAATCTGGTTTTCAGAGTCAGGCGTGACAGCACAAGATACCATCGTCACCTGGACAGTTTGAAAGGTCGAGTTTGAGTCACCACAGCGCTTGAGATTAAGCAGAAGTCAGAACTATATTGTTGTCAAGTCTGTCATTTTGTGTATTTTCTAGTTATGTCCCTGCAGCCCATTGTTTACCATCAACAGCACGTTTCTCTGGATATGAGTTACATCTATGAAGCTTTTTGTTGGTTTGCACAAGAAGTGGCGCCTGCTCATGCAGGAGAACGTTAATCGCCGTGTTGTTGACCAGATATTTTGAAAGCCTGAATGACACGGAGCACGTCTGGGACAGGAATTCCCCTTCGCCGTGCACTGTGTCAAGAGTGGCAGAAAGAATGTGGCGTCCCGAGACACGAGTGCAGCGGCCTGAAGGCGAACCAGACAAGCAGGGAGCGAGAACACAGTTTCTAAGACTGTGTGTCAATAAACAGATAAATCACGTTCTCTGAGTGTTTAGCTCCGAGCTTCACAGACACAACCTTTTTTAAATCCATTCATTCAGGGATTCACACATGCAGTGATTGTATTATTGCTTCTATGAGCTCATTCACAAGGGTGTGTTTTTTTCGGTTGCTCACCTCATTTCTGCACTTCTGTGAATCCACAGCGTGCAGGTATCCGTTAAACAGCAGCCTGATGGTCCTGTACACCAGCTCGTACTGTTCCTGAACAGCACAAACCTGCTCTGTGAGTTTGGCGTGCTCGTGACGCATGAATCATCGAAAGCTTGTTTACAGAAGGAAGCTTGAGCTGGCGTTAAGAATTGTTTGAAATGTGGTTGTGCTCGATGTTAAAAAATAAAAAAAACTACCTTTGTTTGAACCACTGACGGCCTCTGGGTCCTCATGTCCTGAACCAAGTCGTAGATGTTGAAATCTGCAGTGATCATCTGGAAACCAACACACAGAGAGAACGATGAAGCTCAGATGTTCCACTGTTATATTGATAATGTGCAGAAAGTGTGTGTGTGTGTGTGGGGTTGGGGGGGTACACGTCACCTGTTTCTTCAGCAGGTTCCAGGTGTAATCGATGGCGCACAGGGCTCCTGTTCTGCCGCAGCCGGCGCTAAGATCACAGCAGCAGGAAGTCAGTCACTATTTTAACCACTCAGCGAGGACCATCAACATGAGTCCTCAAATTATTAATACTTCTAGTTAAAGAGGACATCCTGTTCAGGCTTATTTAGGACACTGATATTTGTGAGTGTCTGAAATTTGTTGCAGTGTGACTGAATTCAATTGGGCTGTTGGTGGAGATGTGTGTTGTTTTATGGTGTTTTTCTTAATTGTGTTATTGTTTTGCAAAAGTTTCTCTTCTTCTTCTTCTATTTCTTCTTCTTATCATTTGCTGTCTAGTTACAGTCTCATTTGTTATTCAAACTTATTGCATTCACCACACACACACATTCAAAACTCTGCGTTGAAAGTCAGTTCCTAATTTAGACCCGTGTGAAAAACCCAGCTCACCTCAGTTGACTTATTTTGAATTCTGTCTTCAAATTAAAAAAAAATGTAAGTAAAGCGTGCATGTTTTTCTCAGCCTCTCGATTAAAGAAATGTGGATTCTTAGCTCCTAGTTTAGAATTTCCTCCAAACAGCATCAATATATCATTAAGTGACATTAATGAACCACAAGGGATGAAAATTCTTTACAAATATAAATCAAATTACAGCTGCAAACTTCACATGACACTGAGTCAGACAGGATTTGATCAAATGATATTCTTGGGGACGTACTGGGAGGTGATGGTTTTGAAATGTTTTATCGCAGATTTTTGTCAGTGTAAAGGAACAAAAACTAATTTTTCTCTGGGTTCATTCTGCAGCAGTGAAATCTCTCCGACGCAACGTGACTGACTCATCGTCCTCAAGAAGGTGTGGGGCCTCTCATGGTGGGGTGTGCTTTCAATTCACATTTTTATTCAGCTGACAAATTCATCATCGTTTGATTTAGTTTATGATTCTTAAACTCAAAAGAAAAACATCTGTTACATTAAATGTACTTTAATATACCGATAACACTCCGGGCACATTTCCCATTACAACACTAATTTAAACGTTTCACACTGTACGTGAATATCCATCTTACTCTTTGTCCAAAATCTACATCTACGAGATTGTATGAAAGTAATTTTTTTCAAGTAATCAATAACCAATGGGCCATTGTTCCTGAGACCCGACCAGAACATTGAAGACACATTTCCTGTTTTGTGTGTGTGTCAATGTTAGTTATTAGTAAGTTGATGGCAGTGTTAATGTTTAATGTTTGAGTGTAACTTTTCAGAAAGAGGGTAAATGTGAGTTGAGTGTAAGTAGACTTAGGGGAAATGCCCACATGTATAGAATAATTTGTAGCGGGTCGTTGGCTAACCGCCTACACATGCTTCCTGTTTCAAAGAAAGAGAGGAAGTGCTTAACCTCGAAGGCCTAACGCGGGGGGACATAAACGCTGCCCACAGCCAACACATCCCCACAGAAGATAGTCCATCAAACCAAGTGAGGCTCTTCATTGTTTCACTGTTCGTCAAACAATTAGAACAAAAGTGATAATAAGCTTTGTTGATTTAGCGCCTTTTTAAGATGAAGCTGAAATCCTTCACATAAAATTATATTGTAAAGTTAGTTTTAAGGTGTTTAAATAAACACAATTTAAAATGCAACAGTCCATTGAATTCAATCCAGCTGCACCACAATGCACACACTCGTGGATCTGTTCCCTAAATGTGGCTGATTGGTTTTCATCAATTATTCACTGGGGGAAATGGTGAAAATATTAAAATAAAAGCCCGGATCTGCAGCACAATGGAATGTCTTCTTCCCTGGCTGATGCCACATCTTCTCACAAAGTTCTCTGGAGACACTTTTAGTTGGCTTTGTGTAATCGTGCTTACAAACAAACGGACTGAAGTGAAACATAACTTCATTGGTGAGAGAAGTGGAAACTATCTTTAGAATTAGAGGCGCTCAGAAGAGTAAGTCTCTTATTTCCGTCTACGTTTTTTCAATTTGCAGTGTGTTGATCTCTCTTGGCCACCGGACCAAGGGAACCTTTAAATGCAATGAGGGCGAGCGTCTGACCTGCAGTGGATGCAGATGGGGACGTCATCGTGGGCCTGGTAGGAACGCATCTCATGCAACATGTCCAGAATGGGGGGGATGGCGTCGGGCACGCCGTGATCGGGCCAGTTCACATAGTGCAGCTGCTTCAAAGTTCGACTACACTGGAAGAAAAAAATCGTAGGTTATTACAAGGTCATTATCCTTTTATACTTTTATTTATCTTACCCCACAAATATGTCCATATGAAAGCTGATCATTTACACAAATTAAAAAAAACCACACTTCAGGTGATAGTCTGTTTCACTTCTCAAGAAATGGAGCAGTGACAGTTATGGTCACAGTCAGGATATAGACAATACTTACATTGCGGAAAGTCACCCTCAATGTCCTGGTCAAATAATCTCCTTTAGATTCCTCAGAATCCTGTAAAAACAAGAAGAACGCTGATAACGTGAACTTCTTCTCTACTTTATACTAGAAGTAAAAGTACAGAATTAATAGTGGAAGTTTATATGACTCAGATAGAGTGAAATTGTAATAGGAGAGTGGAATGGTGCAACAGAAATACTCACACAATGAACTGTGAACGGCTCACAAACAAATGGCTGCTCATGTTTCTGTGGCCAGTAGCGCTCGCACTTTTTCTACAGCGCCAAAAAGAAAAGCTATGTTAGATTTTCCCACAAACCAAGTGTGCGAGGTGTTGAAACTACACCCCCAAAAAAAACACATTGAGAAAACAGAATAAGCATCATTGTCTTGTTACCTTCCCCATTTCAAATTCTCGACAGGCCATCACCACAACCTGTGGTCAAACGGGACGATAAGAGATAGAGTGACAACCTGAGTGACAAGATCTTTAACTGAGGTGGAGGAGTTCAAAAGGTCACTTTATGGAGCCGTGGTAGAAATTATCATGTTGTGTCCACAGATGACAGCTGGGTCATACTCATACCTTTATGTTATATTCCCAAAGCATCCTGAAGAAGTCCAGCACCGTGTGGGGCAGAGGACCCTGAGTAGCGATGTAGGCCCTCGACCCCGACACCCCCTGTACAAGAAAACACAGAGTCAAGATCATACAAACCATATGAGTTACATGAATGTAAAAAGTACATATAATAATTGAACACAAAGTTTATATGAATAAAGAGATTGTCTTAACAATGACACCGTTCATTTACCTTGATGAAATTGGCGTTGATGTAGTCTGTGTCATTTTTAGTTGTGGTGAAACTGAGCTTTACTCTGCTGTGGTCGACTAAAAGGAGGGAAACATGAAATGTCACACAACTCAAGAGTCTTCAACTGAGCAGAAGAGCTTTTTAACAAAGAGAAAGAATAAATGAAATTGTAGAAGTCTAAATATGTAGAAATTAGCATGAGAAAAAGTGGTAGAAAAAAACAATAATATAATAAAGTATAATGACAACAGCTTACAGGGAACGATGTCCTTGTATCGGTTCTTCTTGGTGTTCTCCTGCTTGTCTGCTGTCTTGGTGGGGAAGGTCTTGTCAGTGCGATACTTGGTTGACTGGCTTTTCAATCTCTGAAAGACACAAAAGAAATTAAATCCAACTATGTAACATTCACAGAGTCTCGGTCATAATTCCAAGAAGACTTGGTAAATTTGTCTGATGCTGCTGTCTTGGGGTTATGGAGTCCCCCAAGGATCGGTTCTTGGCCCAGTTTGATTTACTATTTATATTCTACCATTTTAAAATAGCTTTTTTAAATTTTTTCTAACCAATGTCAAACACAACGATCTCAGGAAACCGCTCTGCTCATCTCGAGTTACTCCAGTGTCAGCCTGTCTCAACAGTGTAATTTAGAATTTAGCGATAAAGGTATTATTTATCAGGATCTTCACGGTGAAGCCCTTGAGGACAGATTGGTAACAGTTCCTTTCAGTTCGGTTAAAGTTAAGGGAGACAAGACCTTAATAGTTTCTGCTCCTCAACTGTGGAATAGTTTATCATTTACTGATAGATTACCAAGTTCACTGAAATAAAATAAAAAATGTTGTCTCACTTTCATTAAACAGATATTTGCTGTTTTGTATAATAATTATTTTGTTCTTATTTCTGTTTTCAACACTCAATTATGATTTGGTATAAGTCTTTATTACGAATGGAAGAAAATTCACATGTGACCGATTGCTCACAGTCAGTTTGTGTGTGATTCATCACTTCATGACCAGAATCTGTGAATCACTTCTCCAGAAACTGAAACGGTGGCTCACAGACCGAGAGGATTTCCATGTGGAATCTACAGCGTGGAGCGTTTGACACTGAATCTCACGGCACGTCCATGCTTACGGGATTCTGTTGAGGGACACTGGGCTTTTTGTTTACAAGCGATTTCTCGCAGTTGTAGGCAGTCTGTTTTAGGCCTCGCAGACCATCTGCTCTGCCGAAACCACAAAGTGCTTTTTGTTCTTCGGGGAAGTGATGCAAGAGATCCCTTCTGAGGGGCCGGGGTGCGAGCAGCATGACAGCAGCATGAGATGTCCTCAGGCACTGGCATGTCACCCATCGCCATGGCAGCAGCCCACAGATGTTGATGTCACCCTCAGGCTCGAGTCGTCTGATGCATATTTATTTTATGCACTAATACTTGTGTGTGAATGATAAGTGAACAAATCACAGTCTGTTTAACTAGTCTTTGTTAGCCCTCGGGTGTTTCAGTGTGTTTGCCTGCAGGGCTTAATGGTCATGTGCCTTTAACGACAAGCATCAGTGAGAAGAGGAAGAACAAGTCTGGTGTTGGAGCTGTTAATGCAACAGCAGCCTGTTACTTCCCTGAAACAAAAATGTGGAAGGTTCACTCACACTCACTCAGTTCAGACAAAACTAACTTTGAGGCTTCATCCACGATACCACTCCCCGGCTGTATATTTCAACTAAAGGAACATAAACCATTGACTCACAGAAAACTCCCCAGCATAGCCATTCTGTGCGTCCTCATCGGTGGCCTCCTGTCTCTCCAGCTGGGCCAGGAACGTCCTCAGTACCCTGGCCTGCTGCTCCATGGCTGGCTGTTCACTTCCGGGGATATGACACCTCTCATGTCAGGTCTCGTCCACAAGTCATGGAGAACAGTGAGGTGGTCAAGGCTTGGGTTCAGGGCCGTGGGACCCCTGCTGCTGCTGCTGCTGCTGCTGCTGCTGCTGCACAGAGCACCTCTTTGGTGCAACGCTCACATCAAGGAACTATTGTGAGGGACTTATTCAAACTGTCTGAGAGGAAGCTAGAGTTAACTAACAGGTTCTGTGGTCATATTAAAAAAAATGTGCCGCACCCCCTTTGGTGTCTCTCGCTGGGTCCTAGAGTCACCAGGGTGTTTAATTGCATTGCAGTGTCACAGAAGGAATGAGAGGGAAACACCCACAAACAGAGGAGGCTGCACGCTTATCGACAGGCGTGAACAGCTGTTCCAGCCCCGAGGAACAGCTGTAAAAGACGAGCGGAGGAGGGATGTGGTTTGGGATGGAGGCAGAGGCAAAGGGAGAGGTGAAGAGGACAGGAAAATCCAGTTCTCTCCATTTGTGTCTGCTGAATTTCCAGAGTAAGCATTTGTTATGGTAAACCAGCTCCCAGTAATTGAGATGAACTAGTGTCCGGTTAACTCTGCCAAAACTGTGATGCATTTATTTAATGTAATTTTGGGGCAGTCTGTTTTATAATTTCACTTCAGGCTGAAGGAGAATAAAAATAATGAATCAAAAATAAATATAAACGATAATGACTAATGATAATAATTATAATAATAATAATACGGTGGTGACATCTAGTGGTTTTTTTGGTAACATAACACTTGCAGCAATTTTTCCTCTGTGGACCTGATTTGGTTCAATTTAGCAAGTGACACCACAGTTTACGTGATTTAGTGTAATAAGGGTTTGAAATGTGTAAAAAATGAATCAAACTGTCCGTGGCCGAGGTGAAAATGCAGTTTCTCCAAATCTCACTATACTTTAAAGAGGCGTTGGAAAGTTTGACAACCAAAGTTAAATGTGACCTAATTCGAAAGCAGGACATGTGTGTTCAGTTCTTGCAAAAGCATGCACCTCAAAGGAAGCTGCAAATAAAAGCAAACCACTCTTCACCACAGTCCACTCGGGTGTTGGTTGTGATGCAAACCCTTCATTCTCACACCTTTAACATCGCCATGAAGATCTTCTGTCTCATTTTACTCTGTCATGGTGAGTGAATCATAATTTATAACTTCTATTGATAACCATTTTGAAATGTTGTATTATAGTTCTAAAAGCTAAAGAAGTATATTCCCTTTAAAAACAGAAAAATTCACAAATTGTATCAGTAATATAAACTTAATTCACAACTGGGAGATGAAAAAATAATGAATAAAAGAATTATAGTTGATGTTGTTCAGTTTTCTTTGCTGAACACAGGTGGACTAACTCATTGTCGTAGCTGCTTTGCAAATGAAATGAAATGTCAATGAGACGCATCAATTTGTTTCCAAGAAGGTCTGAGTCTGATCGGAATCTCTTTTCAGGAAGCCTTCAGCTGCAGTGTGATAAAAAACACATCACAGCACATATTGGAGGCGAATTCATTCTTTTCTGCAAGTACGACACAAACCAGTTCCTGTATAATAAAAAGTACTGGTGTCGAGGGGACTCCCCGAACACCTGTACAATTGTAGTGCATTCGGAAAATGTCGGTCAAATCGGAGGCAGATCCCTCATCATAGATGGAAGAAGAAGAGGGCTGATTGTGAAGGTCACAGATCTGAAGTTTGTTGACACTGGAGCGTACTGGGTTGGGATTGATAAAGTATACGGTGACATCATGACTTCAGTTAATGTGCTCATCACTGAAGGTAAGAACAGCTTTAAATGTTCTCTACAATCACAACATTATCTATATCCATAGTGGCTGTTTAAACTTCTATTCCTCTATGCCATCAACCTGAAGGGATTCAAATAAACGGTTTGCTTCTTTGTGCCAGTTCCGCTGTCCAAACCCAGACTGTGGCCGTTGACGTCTCTGGAGGACGGGCCTACGTGCTGGGGGCAGCCGGTGACTGTGCGCTGTGGTTGTGCACAGGGCTCTGGTGTTCGTTACGCCTGGCATCAGCTCTCTCGCTTCAAGGACTCTATCCTCCACCTGTCATCAGACTTGAATCTTCACTGTGGCTCACTGGGAGAGGACAGCGATTACTACTGCGTGGCCACTAATGCCCTGAGCAGTCAGGAGAGTGAGGTCCTCTCCGTGCAGGTCCTGAGGCCTGCACACAGCGGCTGTGTGTATGTTGTGAATCTGCAGGGTAAGAACAGATGAGGTGTTGTATTCTCTCTGAGAAATAAAAAGGTAAGAATCAGCGTTCCTTGTTGTCTGCAGGATTATACTGCTCAAGATAAAGTCTCACTATCATCTGTACTTGCTTTGGTCCTCATGACAGCAGTGTCTTTAAAGCAGCTGTTGCTGTAGGATAATTTGTACTTAATAATAATAATAAAATAGTACTTTATAATTCCTTTTAGGAACAGTAGGTATAATCGTTTGTGTCATTATGGATGATTGTTGCTGATTTAGTCAGTTTATTGCACAGCTTTATGGGTCAAGGCTGAACAACACAACCTACATTCATACTTTCCATTGTAGGCTGTAGAAGCTTGATATACAGTGAGTGGCAGACAGAGGTAAAGGGCAAGTGACACTGCTACAAGTCTGTTCATTCAGAGTTTGACTTTAATGACCCCTAGTGGTATTATCAGAAAATACACTGTAGAAAATAATATTATGACCCATGACACAACTCTTTATTGCAACCGTCACATTTTTCCAAAGCAAAAGGACACGCCTGCAGTTTATGTTTTGATTCCTAAACATTCAAAATTATTGTTTGAACAAAACTCCACACAGCAGCTTCATGTTGACATTTATTACACTTATACTTTATAGCGTATACTAACAGGGTGTGATCTGTTTCAGGGTTGCTGTAAAATACATAATTCACAAGCTAAAAGTTGATAATAAAAGAGCAACGTTTCAATGTCTTTTTTAATCATCAGGCCAACCCAGCTATGACTGTGCAGACAGGATGTGCACCACAAGTGCCAGCACTCCAGCTCTGACCACCAATAGGAATATCCACACAGAACCAGGAAACCAGCCTTTACAAATTAATCACACTCGTCCTGATCTCCATTTGAAAAGGTCAGACTACAACACAGTTTACTTAAACCACCTTGATAATAACATTGACATAATAAGAGCTTTTTAGTCACACTAATCAGATCTGCTTTTTGTTTTCAGGTTTCAGACATGGTCACCACTCTGGTACACGTTGCTGCGTTGGGGTTATTTGGCGTTCTTACTGGTATTTCTGTTTATAGTTCTCTTATGTACCAAGACAAGACAAAGGAAACGTCCCAAGAGGAAGAGAGAGGTTCATTTCAAGCAAGTTCCGCACTCTGTTCAGTGACTTGCATTATGCAAAAGTAGATGTTTCAAGCTAAAGTTAGAATTTTGACATTGGCTCTACTAAATGACATTCTTGTTTCCATGTACATATTTTTAATTACAGTTTTTCTCAGATTTATATGACCTTTGACCACTGAAACATAATCACTTTATCTTTGAGCCCAAGTGACAATTGATCAAAAGTTGAAGAAATTCCTTCAAGAGGCCTAAAACATGAAAAATGAAAAGTTATATCGGAGTAATAAACAAACCTAGTCTGGTACAGACAATATTGATATTTCGAAACAGTTTAACATTGTCTCTGCCATTCCCAGAATAGACTTTTCATAATGGGACTCCTGTAATTAAAGCCCTGGCCTTATAATGCGGATTATAACTTTAGTATGTATTTATATTTGTTTGAATATCAGTATTGTTTTTTTTGTATGATGGTTGTTAATGATTAATAATAAATACTACTAATGTCAAAACTGAGATTTCATATCTTCACCGTTTCCCCCTGTAAATTCAGACTGATATGAACTGGAAGTAAGCTGCGTTTTACTACTTTAAACTCAAATTCCACAGAATCTTCACAATGTTGTCTGCCCCTGATGTGTGGTTAGTGGGCGTGGTCACAGAAAGTGAAGCGTTTGTCCTTCCAGAGCCACGCCCTTCCCTTTACTGCATTTAAAGAACCCAAACCAGCTATCATTCTACTCAGTGACTTTTACATTCTCTTAATAAACCTTCTCCACGCCCAGCTCTTCTGCAAAGTACAGACTAACACAGTCTCAGTCTTTATTGACTCTGGGGCCGGTTGATCAGTTTCCTTGGATCCAGCCCACATAGGCCACTGCTCTGGATGGGCGCCTCTTCTGCTAATAGACATCTTCTTCTCTGTTTCTTTGATGTTGATTATCATATCCGTGTTCTGCTTTGAGCTGGCTTCCTGTTCCACTCTCATTGTAATTTTCAGATCCTCAATCTCCTGCTCCAACTCTTCCTCTCTGGCTCTTGCTGTTTTCAGGGCGTTCTCCCTCTTGCTCAGGGTGAATGTGGCCCGACACAGCTTTAAGGCAATATACTCCATCTCGTTGGTCAGTTTATTATGTTGTTCTTCCAGACCAACGTTTTTTGCAGTAATGCCTTCAGCCCGAGCTGCTAGCAGAACATCCAGCTGCCTCTCCAGAAAAATAATTGCATCACTTAGTGCAGCCTTCTCAGCAGTAAGACCAGCGATCTCAGCACCTAGAGAAGCGATCTCAGCGACTAAAAAAGTGATGTCTGGAGCTTGAGCAACGATCTCAACAGCGAGAGCAGCGATCTGGGCATCTAGATCAGCTATCTCAGCCGCTTGAGCAACGTTCTCAGCAGCTAGAGCAGCAATCTCAGCCTCTGCAGCAACGTTCTCAGCCGTTAGAGAAGTTATCTCAGCAGCTAGAGCAGCTTTCTCCACAGTTAGAACTTTGTTTTCTGCAGCTAGAGCAACATTATTAGCAACTATAGCAGCGTTCTCAGCTTGTAGAGCAGCGCTCTCAGCAATCTCTGGAGCTAAACCAGGTTTCACCAGGAGTACAGCACCGAGGGTTCGACGGAGCTCTAGGCAGATGGCATGAGATCTTTCTTTCTTCTCTCTCTTCATCAGCTGTTCTCGCTCCTTTTTCTCCTTCTCTCTCTCCTTCTTCTCTCTCTTTTGCCGTTCTATCCACTCCTTCTTTTCCTTCTTCTCTGTCTTCTTCAGTTCTTCTCTCTCCTCCTTCTCCTTCTTCTCTGTCTTCTTCAGTCTTTCTCTCTCCTTCTTCTCTCTCTCCAGCTGCTCTTTATTTTCTTGCTTCTGCTTTTTGACTTTTGCCTTCTTCTCATTGGTCTTCAAAGAGATTTCCTGAAAAGACAGAGACAACATAAGTTTCTGCATTTTGGTTCTTCAAAGTATAAACAATGAAACAAACATACAATCCATAGAATTCAAATCTAAAATGATCTGATGCAACGTACCTGAAGCTCAGTGTTCTGCTTGTTCAGTTGTCCTGCTTGCTGCTCAATAAATAACTTCTCCTCTTTCTCTATGATCTTGTTTATCAGATCCTCTCTCTGTTTGAATCTGGCTTCCTGTTCCACTTTCCTTGTCTTCTTCAGAACTTCAAGCTCCGTCTCCAAATCTTCCTCTTTGGCTCTGGCTGTTTCCATATTCTTTTCCGTGTTGGCCAAGTTGAATGTGGCCTGTAACAGCTTTAAGGCTGAAGGGTTTATCTTCTTTGCCAGTGTGATTTTTTGTTTTTCCAGAGCAGCTCTGGCTGCACCATTGTCTTCAGCCAGAGCTGCACACAAAGCATTCTGCTGCCTCTTCAGTTGATCCTTCCTTGCATTTAGTCCACTGTTACAACCAACTAGAGCAACCTTTTCATCCATTAGAACAGTTGTCTCAGCAATTAGGACAGAGAGCTCAGGAACTCGAACTTGCCCAGCGTTGTAAGCAGTAAGCGCAACTTTCTGAGCAGTAAGAGCAGAGATTTCAGCTGCAAGAGCCATGTTCTCAGGAGCTTGAGCAGCCTTCGCAGCAGTTAGAACAGCCTTTTTAGCCGTTACAGCAGCTTTCTCAGCAGTTAGAGCGGTAATTTCCGCCGCTAGATCAACGTTCTCAGGAGCTAGAGCAACGTTCTGAGAATTTAGAGCTGCGTACTTGGCAGCTAGGGCAAAGCTCTCAGCAGCTAGTCCAGTTTTCTCCAGGATGACTGGGCAGATGGGCGGAGTGCCTTCAGACAGCATCTGTCCATGTGACTGAAAGACACAAATATACATCCTAACTTCAGATATAGTCAAAGACGCACAACCGAATGAACTTTAGTCATTTACAAACGTCTGCTATTAAATTCTGTCAAACTACTGTAAACTAACCTTCTCCTTCTCCAACTCGTCCTCTCTGGTTCTTGCTGCTGGGACACAACAGAAGACTCGGCGGGCGGCTCGGCAGATGGCCTTAGTTCCTTTAGACAGCATCTGTCCAACTGACTTAAAGACACAAATATACATATACCAGGTAAAAACACTGTCCTGTCCTAATTTCAGATATATTCAAAGACACACAGCTGAATGAGCTTGAGTCATTTACACAAATTACTGTAAAGTAACACAAAGAAATAATAGAAAAATTTTTTCTTTGAAGATAAATCTATAAACAGTTTAAGCTGAAGTCTCTGCTGCTTAGAACAGAACCTACTTTGTCACTTGAGCAGTTGATCCTCTTCATGTCTGATATACTGAATTTTTCTTGTGTGTGGATCATGAAAGTGGTCTTATCGACTGTTATGTTATGTTATGTTACCGAATGAACGCAGGGGATCCACTATTACAGCGTTGTTGTAAAGTACTTGGCTTTGAGCTGTTTCTAAAGGCGAAATAAAGAACAGTTGTCTTTGTCATGTGACCTGGACTGACACATCAAAGCACTCACTGTCTGAAGTCTACAGGAAACAGTCCATGAACATGTAGGGTTGTAAAGACTTAATAGACACAAACAAAGGACATACTGTTCTGTTTTATTCCATTGAGCCGGCTAATAGGATTGCAGTTACTTGACATGTGCTATGTTAACACCATGGGTTGCACCACATAAGTGTCATTAGCATTAGCTTTAGCATGGCTGTAGCATGTTAAACTAGAATATTATTTCCATATATAAATTCAAACCACACATCATATCAAACTGATAAAATATTTCATACAAACTAATCTCAACGCGATTTAAACTCAAACTTGTAAAAATGGCGGCAGAGAGAGTTGGACACGTCATGGACATATTGATACCAGACAACAGTCGAGACCACAAACGACAGCTATGCACATAACCCACCCAAAAATCTGTGCCTGTCCAAGTGCTTGGTCAAGCAGTGTCGACGTGTTCGTTTATCCTAAATATGAGAAGTTCAGCCAAACTATATATTTGTTCAATCAAGTATTTATTTAGAAAGCAATAAAAGGTATCAATCAGCAAAACACCCGGAGAGTCTCTTTGTCGGGTGTTTGTAAGTTGATTAACTATAGGGGATCGGAATGTGACGTCCATGTGTGTCCGGGTAAATGAAAAACTACGGCCAGTTTTTCTGAAACTTGTACAGAAATGAATTTCTTACGGCTTTAATGTCAAGATCGGTGCTTCCCGTCTCGTTGCATCCTTAATTCTCTCCTTGCCCTAATAAAAGGAATTGTCTGATGGAATCACACCTCCTATCCATTAGTTGAAGAAAGAGCTCAAAACCATAAAAGCAACTTGTTTGATTGGATTATTGGAATCATCATTGATAAACATCATCATTTTGAATACTGTATAAATAGATTATATATTGTTTATACAGAAGATTTATATGAATCTGTGTCAGAGTTTGACTTTAATGACCCCTAGTGGTGATATCAGAAAATACACTGTAGAAAATAATATTATGACCCATGACACAACTCTTTATTGCAACCGTCACATTTTTCCAAAGCAAAAGGTCACGCCTGCACTTTATGATTTGATTCCTAAACATTCAAAATTATGTTTGAAAAAAACTCCACACAGCAGCTTCATGTTGACATTTATTACACTCACGCTTTATAGCGTATACTTACAGGGTGTGATCTGTTTCAGGGTTGCTGTAAAATACATATTTCACAAGATAAAAGCTAATAAAAGAGCAACGTTTCAATGTCTTTGTTAATCATCAGGCCAACCCAGCTATGACTGTGCAGACAGGATGTGCACCACAAGTGCCAGCACTCCAGCTCTGACCACCAATAGGAAAATCCACACAGAACCAGGAAACCAGCCTTTACAAATTAATCACACTCGTCCTGATCTCCGTTTAAAAAAGTCAGACTACAACACAGTTTACTTAATCCACCTTGATAATAACATTGACATAATAAGAGCTTTTTAGTCAAACTAATCAGATCTGCTTTTTGTTTTCAGGTTTCAGACATGGGCACCACTCTGGTACACGTTGCTGCATTGGGGTTATTTTCAGTCTTACTGGTATTTCTGTTTATAGTTCTCATATGTACCAAGACAAGACCAAGGAAATGTCCCAAGAGGAAGAGAGAGGTTCATTTCAAGCAAGTTCCGCACTCTGTTCAGTGACTTGCATTATGCAAAAGTAGATGTTTCAAGCTAAAGTTAGAATTTTGACATTTGTTTTGTGTAGTTTGGTGCAGAGCCAACCAAAAGTTACTGATCCATTAAATATAAATGTGTTTTCAAAAGGAGTGATCGGCTCTTCTGGGTGACATTCTTGTTTCCATGTTCATATTTCTAAATACAATTTTTGACCCGTGACAACTGTACAAAAGTTGAATAAATTCCCTCAAGCAGTGTGGAGATATCACATCAAAGAGGCCAAAATATGAAAATGAAAATGAGTTGTATCGTAGTAATAAACAAATCGAATATAGAACCGACAGTGTTGAAACTTCGAAACAGTTTAACATTGTCTCTGCCATTCCCAGAACAGACTTTTCATATGGGACACCAGTAAATTAAAGCCCTGGCCTTATAATGTGAATTATAACTTTAGTATATATATATCTTTCTTTTTTTTTGTATGTCAATACTGTTTTATTTCAAGTTTTTTTGTATGATGGCTGTAAATGATTAATAAGAAATACCACTAATGAGAAAACTGAGACTTCATCATCCTGTTTATCCAGATTGATATCGAACCGGAAGTAAGCTGCGGTTTTACAACTTTAAACTCGATTTCCATAGAATCTTCAGAATGATGTCAGACTGCGTAGTTAGTGGGCGTGGCGGTGTCGGACACAGGAAGTGAAGCGTTTATCCTCCCCGAGCCACGCCCTTCCTTTCATTGACCCATGTCAGACACACAGGGTTCAGCTTCCTTTCACAGTCCCATTCGCGACAGCAGCAGCTTCCTGGTTCGTCTCTCCCGTGGCTCTCCTCGTCTCACCCGGTGAGTTTTACATTCTTCTTCACAAAACCGCCATTCACCGAAACATCAGCGAAAAGACAACACGGTGACGTCACACTAACGCGATTTAAAACGGCGAGGCTATCGCTGCGTTAGCTAGCTAGCTCTACGGTCGGGTGGTGGCAGATTCGTCATTTACAGAAACAGAAACCCATCTCGAGTTAATCGATCATGTCCGCGTCAACATGGCCGTTCAGACAATAAGATCAATCAAGCGGTTCAGAGAATAAAGATAGCATTAAAAACGTGTCGAAACGACATAGTGAAGCAGTGTTAGCTTCTGGGTTTAGCTTCTGTTTTTCCTAATCGGTCAGCCGTTAAACGCCTGACGTCGTTTGAGACGCCCCAGTTGTCTGGCGATGGTCCCAACACAGAACAACAACAGGCTTCACAAACTGGTGATCCGTTTCCACAGCAGTTTGACACACACGCGGGTCAAAACGGACACACACAGCGTGTGTTCACTTTACAGACAACCTGCCACACAGTTACACACACCTGGTGTATGTAAGGTCTTATTTTACAATCCATCACTAGTGAGGAGGAGAAACACGTACAAAGCTAACGAGCTCTTAGCTAGCTAGCTTTTTTTTCTGGCTAGTCAACCATAGCTAGATAATCAAGCTAGCTGCGTTTGGTTTCTCTTTATCCAGAGTGCCAGTCTGGCTGGTTGCAGTCGTTCAGACTTTAATTTATAAAGGTCATAAAGATGCTGCACTAGATTGTGAACTAGACTTATGTTCTACACTGTTGTACAAGTTTTGTAAATATATTTGTGTCGTAGAGAGATAAACGCTGTGGTTCACAGCAGAATAAACAGAGAACTTGATCTGTCACCTGAGTTTTTAATGTTTATCTGATGAATTTAGGCCACAAGAAAATGGTCGAACGTTTGCCTTTTTTCAAAATAAAAGCACCCCAGCGTTTTCTGTTGATGGAAATCATTCCCTTGTTTAAAAAGTTTGTGTTAGTGTGAAATATTTGCAAGAGCGGAATATGCATGGGACAAGGGACTTCTTCCATACTGGGCAATAATCATATTCAAATCAAAGCCTATATGTAGAAACACTGGGCTGCAGAACATGTTGTGGAACTGAGAAGCTACAAATTGTGCATTGTAAATATTAATTGATATTAATGTGAATATTGTGCATTGAATAGAAAAAGTTGCACAACTGCCCTTCTTTGTGTATAGTTACTTCTTGTACATTCAGCCTTTTAACAGATATTGCAAAAAATAAGAAGTAGTAGTTTTTTTTTAAGATATCAGGGTGGTAGATCTCGACTTTTGTTTGTAATTAAAACATGATCTTGGGCTTGGAAAAGGTGGGTGTGTTTTTGAATCCACTTCTCCTAAATGAGTAAGCCGCTGATGACATGAGTCTTCTATGTCATCACTGGAGCCCTCTCCTAAATGAAGAAAGAAGAATAATCTATAAAAGAACAAAGACATCCATTTTGACCCGTGTTTTGAGTTAGAAGAGGTTTGTGTAGCTTGTGTGTCAAAGTGTTATAGTGTGGAAGAGCATTTCCTTTTCTACACTTAACACGGTATCGTCCTCATAAAGAGACATATCCTGTGAGTAACCCGCTGTAGATGAGTCATCGTTAAGCCAACACTCCTGGCATGGGGACAAATATAGGAAACTATGTATCATGACCACAATCTGTTTTAACACGAAATACACAATCAGCCAGAGTTGTCATATCTGCACAGGGTATTTTACTTGCTCCATCTGACAGAATAGAAGAAATACAAAACAGGTTATAAGACAATGAAGACGTTAAGTTAGTTTTCCAGATTTGCCTCATAACACATGTGTCATGTTGACAACACACTCGACCCACTTCAGTCGGATCATCTGATGATAACACACAGATAAACAACACTTGCATTACAGAATCTACGAACAGCAAACTATAGTGTTTCCTGATGAGCGTTTGTGATGTTGACACGCTCATGTTATATTAAATCTTGAAACTTTAAACACAGGCGCTTTGTCAAAATGACGAATCTGCGGCCGAGTCTGCAATCGAGCAGCAACATCTGGATTAAGGACAACGAATCAGCAGTTGCCATGATTCCAAGTTAAACTGGTACAACGGCTGACGAACCACGTCCCTTTTATATTTGGGGAAGTCAATACGAACAATGTGTGAAGAAGCTCAGTGAGCCCAGACACAGAAGAGCCGTCACGTTAGCTGACTAAATCCGACATTTAGTCAGCTGTTAGCGTGAGTTTGTGTTTATCCAGTTGTGTTCCACTGTGAGAGCCCTGCTAATTCCTGCATGTTTTTCCTTCATCAGAAAATGGGGCGTGTGGACCGTTTCGTCATGGATCTCACATCCGTCCGTCTCCTGCTCATTCTTGGTCTTGTTGTTGCCGCTCAAGGTCAGTGTGGTAGAGCTCGGGACTCAGGAGCCAAAGTGAAAGCAACGTGAAGCCGGGCGGCCCCTCGTGTTGGGTCATTGTCACAGACTCCCCCTTTAATCTGCGCAGTCATTGTGCACTAGAGTGACATGAAATGTGATACGAGCATAATCAGAAGGAAGAAGAAGAAGAGAAATATAATCAAACAAAAGATTATAACTAAAATATATAATTTTGTTTCTATCTGTACAGCACATATAGACTGGCTTCAACTTGATTTCACACATGACTGCATTACAAGCTCTTTAAAGCACAGTTTTGCAATTCACAATCACTCTCAACCAAAACGATAACCACTGAAGGTTGCAGATCCCAGTCAAAACAGTTGGCACCTGTAGTGCAGTTCACTAAATGCATATCCCTCACGTTCTTGCCCAAGGACACTTCGGCACACCGGAATGTTATGTTCTCTTTACTAAGCTAAATTGTGAATGAACAATATATTTCACTGTTGAAATAAAGGTTGAATAAACTTTTCTGTCTTTCTTTTTCCATTATAGCTAAAAACTGTACCAGACCTGTTCCCGGAGCCAACATGGGCTTGAAGGACAGTGACATTTCCTTGGAAATGTTCGCGAATGGCGCTGTGACCTCGTTCATCTGTAATGTTGGCTACACGTCTGCAGGAGGGTCCCCATCCATCACCTGTACAGACGGCATCTGGAGTTCTGTGAAGCTGAAATGCGAGAGTGAATATCAGGACTTGATTTTTACATGCACATTATTAACAGCAGACAGTATGACCCATTCAGCCCTGGTATTAATATTACAATTGTTATTATTATTATAATTTGGTCAAAAGTGGGTACCAAGTACTTGAAATAAGTTTGAACGCACACACCTGTGACCTTGATCTTTCGTCGCAATATCAACACATAATGATTGATATTATTCTCTGGGTGAAAACAATAATTTGGACTCGGTAAACACATTACGTACGTGATTATTTTCATAAAGAGCAGGGAAGTGTTCCTTGTCCAGCTGTGATTGAATGTTTCAGGACAAACGTTGATACCAGGTCTAAACGGGTCATATTTCACAATCAGTTTTGGCAGCACTCTCTGAGATGGAACCATTTAGTAAATTACGTGTTACCAGCATATAAATGATGAGTCACTGGTAATATCTGACCAGCCTGTTGAGTCATTTGTGCCTAGTGCTACCAATTCATTTTTAAAGGGTGGACTTTAATCTTTTGTTCTTTCAGGAAAGTCCTGTGGCTCTGCTGGAGAAGTTAATCACGGAAGCGTTGATTACAGTGAAGGGATTGATTTTGGCGATCAAGTTGTGGTCACCTGTGACACAGGGTTAGTAATAAACCAATGATGCTGGTGTTTTGTTTTAAATCCTGCTCTTTAATCCCCAACATTTTTCTGGAAAACCTTATGCTTCCTCATCAAACAACTTATTTCAACTAAAGCGCCCCCCCTCCTTTTCTAGTTACAATTTGGTTGGTAATCCAGTCCTCCGGTGTGGAGACAAAGGGTGGATGGGCAGGTTGCCTACATGTGAAGGTTGGTGATCTTTCTTTAGCGAAATTTTTTTAAAAGACAAAACAATGTTAAAAGCATTACTTTCTAATAATTTTCATTTTTGTTTTGCAGCAATAACTTGTGATCCGCCAGCGCCGCTTGCAAATGGCGATTACCTCCCAAAAAAAGAAGACTTCTACGGAATTTCAGAGGTTATACAATACTCTTGCGATAAACCGTATTCGCTCAAAGGTTCCAAATCATCAACATGTTCAGAGGATGGGACCTTCAAGCCTGCTCCTCCAGAGTGTATCAGTAGGTGGCTTTTATAATTTATCTCAAGATTCTCTGATGTAACCTGAGCCTTGACTCTCACCAATACTCTATTACTTTCCATTTTCCTTGCCTGCAGTTGTTAAATGTGAAGACCCTGTTGTTACCAATGGTAAATTCTTATCGGGTTCTCGACCCCCCCATACATACATGGATAGTGTGACGTTCGAGTGCAATACCAACTACGAGATGGAGGGAGAGAGGACACAGACATGTGACATAAATGGCAACTGGTCACCCGGACTTCCAACATGCAAATGTAAGTTTTATGTGAGTTTATGCTAATTTCAGATTTAATCCCATTCCTACGTTTGATTGGTTACTAATACAAATGAGGGGATATTTTCACTCTCTTCTTTCTATTCAATTATTAGAACTATAGAAAACTCCAGGATGGCTCAATAGAATTAAACCCCAATCTTCTCTCACACGTCCTCTGTCTGTCAAATAGATTTAGCAAAGACGTCGATTTAATACGCTGTCTGAACACGGCTCGAGTGCTCTTCCTGTGGAAAGCTGGAAACAACAAAACAGCTTTAAATAACAAACAACTACAAGTTTTCAACATAAAACCAGCCGCATAAATTCACCACTGTAAATAATACTAAAAACTTTAAAGAGAATTTGTCTGTTTTGAAAATGGATTTGAACTAGTATCCACAGCTTTAATGAATATAAAGACACAACTGTGATCAGATGTATGTGATCCAAGCAAATCCCAGATCACAGTGTCCTGATTCCCCTTTTACTTTATTTTCTATAGCAGTGACCCCCCCAACTAAAGCTACTACCACCACCACCACCACCACCACCACCAAGGCCACCACCACCACACCTTCAGGGAAACAAACGGGTAGAGTTTCTTTTGTTGATTTTGGCCAAAAAGCTTCTTTTTTGTTTTTGTGGGGACTGATTTGATCAAATATTTTCAATAGGATTTTGTAGTTGATTGTTTGTCACAAGTACAATCAAACCTTTATTTACACAGTGTTTTGCACCATCCACACGTGCGATCCTTAGCAACTGCTTGATCCTGATCTCACTCTGCTCTCAACCATGTAAATGGGGAGAATGAATAGAACAGTGTATGAGCCAGTCATGTAAACATCCTAATCGAGCCACAAAACAGAAACATAACCACAACGGATGTGAGCAACAGCGGATGTTGACAATGAAACCAGCAGAGTAATTTTTTCTATTGCTGCTAAATTCTCGTGTATTTGAGGTGTTGGGTTACAGGTGCATTCTTGACAACAATAAGTAACTTAACACATTTTATCCT
Organism: Pseudopleuronectes americanus; assembly: GCA_038501795.1. Classification (NCBI taxonomy): domain Eukaryota; kingdom Metazoa; phylum Chordata; class Actinopteri; order Pleuronectiformes; family Pleuronectidae; genus Pseudopleuronectes; species Pseudopleuronectes americanus. The sequence goes on along the minus strand of CM076725.1, from coordinate 22,449,383 downwards.
CCATTAACGCCCACTGCGGTTGCAATTGTGTTGTGGATGTGTTGTCACTTCTTGCTTTGGAGTTGTGGCTTTAGCGTCTATGATTTCCGTTAATGTGCTTGTGTGAGAGTCTGCAATTGTACAATATCCATTTGCTTAATACCTCAGAATTTTCCTGAAAACATGGCACCGCCCTCGTTGATGTTGCATGACCGGTGTTTGAATTCTTCCGATGATGCTTATGTGTAACATGCAATCATTGTTTTTTTTCTTCTTGTTTTTTATCTCTGGTTCAGCTCCTACTAAACCAACTGACGCCCCTGGTAAGTCATTAAAAATAATCTGTCCTGTGAGAGTTATTTCTGTCCTCTTCTGTGATCTCATCTCCTTTTTTGTTTCTACCTTTTATCTACAGAGAGTGGAAGTGACCGCACTACGTTGATTGCTGTAACTCTGAGTAAGTATCAAATTCTGTCGATCAAACCACAGTAGATCAAGAGGGTAAATAGTTAACGGTGATTATTTCTATAGCGTCAAATCATAACTTGCATTATCTGAAGGTATTTTATATAGAAAGTGGAGACCTTTCAAATTATGGAGAGACACAACAGTTCCCACAATGAGCAGCACTTTGGCGACTGTCTAGAGAAAAGAGGGGAGAGAGAGAGAAAAACACGGTTTTCATTTTTATAAAGAAAACAATAAGAGTGGTATTTATCGATGTTATTCATGATAGAAGCAACAATTAATAAAATAATAAAATCTGGAGTCAAAGTGCCACATTCCCAATCCTTCTCCTCTGATGTGGGGATGGTGGATACGTTTGTTAGCCTCATATCCCGTCATCCTTTTTCACACATTTGTATTTTTCTCATTAAAATAGGCGCCATTGTTGCGTTTTTGGCTGCCGTCGGCCTCTACTTCTGCATCAAGAAAAAACGCGGGTAAAGGTTTTATTTATCCTTTTAGACTAACACCTTGGAACGACTGCTTCCCTTTGATGGCTGCTGTATTGTATCCGGGGACTGGCCTGTAACAAAACCCGATCCTCTTTGGGACCTTTGCGACTTCTCCAACCTTTTCTATTTTGGTATTTAAAAGTCCTTTTCCTACTGGCTAAGCTTTCTGTCTGTCAGCTATTTTCTAAATGTGGCATGCTGAAGTAAGTTGTGTGCGTTCTTAAGGTTTTTATCCACCTCAGTTGTCACAAGGGGGCACTGTTGTGAGCCTCAGAAGAACTCTCCTGCACAGAGCTGTGAGTCACTCAGGAGAAAGAGCTCTGCCCCGAGCGCCTTATGAGGTTTTAATCGTGTAGAAGAACAAATCAGCTGAATGCATCATGAGACAGCTTGTTTGAGTACAAATGATAAGTTATGCCATGGTTACATTAGATTGTTATCTGCTGTTTTCTTTCCATGTCACAAGTTAACGCGAGGGGACAGAGGAAGAAACAGTCACAGGTTATTCAGTGGCACAGAACATGTGTTATGTCCATCATCTACTATGCAATGTAAGGGTTAACCCTGCACAACAGATTAAGACAAAGTTTACATGAACTAATTTTAAATCTGCAAAGCAGGAAGCAGTGGTTAATAAATGTTTCCCAGGAGAGAGATTTAAGTTGCTGTCGGGGCAGAGTTGTTTGAGTGTAAAGACGAACTTGTGTGTAGGACAGTATCTTTAAAATCACACTTGTACAAGTTGTGAATCTTGAATACATACCTAAGCTTCACAACCTCGGGCTCTATAGAGCTAGATTTGGCAAGTCAGTGGGAAAAAAAGGTGATATTTCAGCCATTTGCTCAGCAATTAGTTTACCTTTCTGCAGAAGAACAGGTGGCACTTTTGCATCTAAAAAAACAAACAAATTTGGTCAGTGCGGCGGCTGCGAGTCATAGCTTGTGTGTGTGTGAGTGTGTGTGGTATTCTCTTGGAAAGAAGTGGTTCTGGGTCTTCTCTACACATTAGCAATAAAGTTGACCATTATTGGGTTGCAGCTCTCAGCGACTTAAACCTGACACTGAGGCTCCAAAACAAGGAGAGGACATTCCACTGTCGGTAAGAAGATTGACCACAAAGTACATTTGAACCTGTGTTTGCCAAATGAACAGATAACAATGAGCGGCACCGATGTATGATGATGTGGGCAGAACATTTTTATCCGAATCATATTATGCATTTTCAGTGTTTCTATCCTTAAGTATGTTTTATATGTGGTAAATGGTTTATAAAGCGTTTCTCTAGTCTTGATCACTCAAAGCTCTTTACAGAACAGTTTTACATTCACCCATTCACACACACATTCATACAGTGGATCTGTTAGCAGCACTTTCTTGTTCTATGAGGGTCAATCCGGGGCTCAGCATTTTGCCCAAGGACCCTTCGGGTTGCAGATGGGGAAGCCTGGGGATCGAACTGCCGACTTTCGGGTTCGAGGACGACCGCTCTACCCCTAAGCCACAGTCGGCCATATATGTTTGTGTGTCTATGTCCGAAGTCTGTGGTAACTCTTGAGTCCCGAGTGAAAACACTGCTCCTGAAACGCCTCCTCACTTGTCCTTCATGTCCCATAACATCACATTTGCATAACCTTTTTTTCCCCTTCACTAACAGGGCTCGAAGGGTTTTTACACTTTGTCTACAATTAACACTATTCTTCTTATTCTTTTGCAGACGTAAGCATTATCGTCCTGGTGGCTCAGCTGTACGGGATATACTGATGATCTGAATGGAAGAGGCTCGCCCCTGGACGAGTGTTTGAACCTGCTTATGGCTTTGATTTGGAAAGACACACGTGATGAAATGTCTAGAGATCCTGAGAACTCTGCAAACTGCGCTCAGTCCTCAGCTACTGCTTGTTGCTCTGGTTAGTCGACAGTAATGTACATATCTGATGCTCTTTTAACTTGCCTTACTTATTCCTGCCCGTAATGAAGGTTAGTTCAAATGTTTTTTTTGTCTTAATATTAATTGACATTGTGTTTGTCAGAGAAGCTTTATCTCCCTATCGATTTTATATACTTTTGCACTAAAACTCAAGAGCACAGCTCGGGCCACTGTAGCATGAATTGCAGCAGTGGTTGGAAAATGAGAAAAAACTGAATGTATGCACTGCTCACCTTTATAAAATACAGCATTTCAGTTTAAATAACCTTTAAGTGTGAAGAACCTATCGAATATATCTGTCGCTTGTTTCAATCAAAGCTTGTAACTGAACTAGATATTGATGCCACCCCCTCGTAGAGGGAGGGGCTCCGAGCCGATAAACCAGTCCTCTAAGAAAGGTGGGAATCGAACCTCGTGCCAGTCGAATGTGTGGTGTGTTTTAAATGCCTTATCCCAAACAGACCTTTTACAACTGCTAACTGTTAGCTAATGAGGCCTAATCCTGATTCTACTAAATGATGAGATATCATATATTCACCAGATTCTGAACAAATTCCCAACATTACTGTGAGAAACAGGAATGCTTCCAGTGTTACAAGTTTTGACGGTGGCTACATCAAGATGTAAAGAATGTGATTTGAAAAGGGTGTAGCACCTGCTCAACTTTTTATTTATTTGTCAAAAGAGAAATTAGTAGTTTTGTGTAAATTTGCCATAAAATATTTTGTAAACATGGATGAAATAAAAGTGTTTATGATACGACTTTATTTGTATCTTTATTTTTCACAAGCTTTGCTCATTGCTACATGTTTGACCCACATTTTTCCAATGTTTTCTTGAACCAGAAGTCTCTTGGTCCCAAAGCGTTTAAAAATACATTCAAAACAAAACTAATTAAGAGACAATTACAAGGAAACACTAGCTACTGAAAACATGTAAGGATCCATTGCATGCATTCTCTACACATGTGAATGTCTTTTCAAACTATTTGAATAATACAAACCACAACTCTGATGCTATATTTTATTTTAAAGTACCAAACAATATCCAATTACTCTAATACGCCTAAATTACTTTTATACCAACATTTCATCAAGTGCAAATATTTTACTTTTTACACAACGCCTGTTGCATTACTGTGAGAAGAACCACTTACATAAGAGATGTCTTTCTTTTAAATTCTAGATATAAAACAACATTTTGCCGTTAACACTTAAATATAGAATATTTTTGTCATTGTCATTTAAGCAAAATCAAAATCTTGATTCATCTCCCTCCTCTGTAAAATAACAATCCATATTTCAATGAGCGATCCTGGACTGTTTGAGAAAGAAATGACTGTTTCCTTTCTTTAAATTGTTTCACTTTGAAGTTTCAGCAGCAAAATGAAATCAGCTCAGTTCCTCAAAATCCACATCGAGGTGAGACGAGATCTGTCCTTCACTGTAACCGATTTCAAATGGTGCTAGAAACAATAGTAGACTCTGAACACCAAAAGAAATCGGTCAACCTTGGAGATAGGACAAAGAGCTTGAGCTGTCCCTGCAGAGCCACGGTTTGTTGACCACTAGGTGGCGCTGGACTGGTGATGTCGGCTCTTTCACCTTCATCACTGGAAACCTGCTGTGACACTTCGTGGCTTCCTGCTGCTGCTCAGTGAAACACATCCCACCCCAAGAACACTGATTTCAAATGGTGCTAGATAGGTGACGATACTCTAAGCCACCATCTGAAACCAGCTTCCAAGGGGGGCACACATCGCACTTCCTGTGGCGCCAAACCCCCCTCGATGGAACCTTTACGAAAAAGTAATAACAGCAAAAAGTGTGTAACAAGTTGTGATCATCCGTTGTTGTTGATGTGGTACGAGCGGCGATTCCACGATGGCATTTCCAAGAAACACTTCCGTCGAAGAAACTGAAACAAAAAGATTCAAGAGAACAAAGTGGTTGAGATGCAGCGGCAGATAGACGCGTGGTTCAGTATCTGCATGTAGCGTAATTAACAAGGAGCCTTGGAAAGACACCGTAGATATGAAGCAGCGACTCGAGGGACAGCCCCGACTTACAAAACTCCACAACACACACACACACACACGTTTGTGATATTAGGAATTCATATTTTCAAGAAGACTAAATGTGTTCTGGGAACTTACCATTTGTAAATAGAACAATCAAAGGACACAATCTGCTTGTCTTCAGTTTTAAATTAGTGTTGTTACTTGAAATGTTTTACGTAAAAAACTTTCCTCATACTGCCCATTGCTGCAGCTCCTCTGTGCAGCCTCCGTCAGAAACACATTTAGCGCCTGTCTCTTTTAAGGTCGCTCTCCTGAACTGATTGGCCGGTCAGCCCACTCTATTGTGATTGGTCGACAGTGTAGAAAATGTCGGCCTCTGCCCTCTTTTTATTTTGCTTTTTTAGGAGAGCGTGCTTCATGCAAATGTGGGCTAACGTTAGCCCTCATCCCGTACTGATACCAGCAAGTATCGGAAACGCCTCCAATACTACCTTCAATGCAAATCTGTGTTCCATTCCGATACCACGTCTATTTAAAATATATTTGTTTAAGCCCCGATATAACTGCAGTTTTCTTTTCATAGCTCCAAAAAAGCAGTTGAGCTTTTTTCTGCCACTGGCACGAAGAAGTACTGTTAGCTTAGCGTTGTAAGTTAAAGCTGTACGTTACTCATTCTCTCCAAGTGTTTGATTTTCAAAGCAGAACCAGGTCAGACTAAGACGATAACAATCACTGCCACATGGGGTCAGTAGTGTACAGCGGTTTAAATACACTCTGAAAGTTGTTATTCTTTTATATTCACTGGTATCGATATCAGCCGATATGAAAAATCCAGGTAACAGAATTAGTATCGGGACAGGAAAGCATAACATGTCTCCTACTGATTGAAATAATGACGGTGCACTTGCAGTGAAGATGCTGTCGTCGTGGTTTCCGAGCAGACCGAGATGACGGGGCATGGAGAACTGGCAGCGCCTCAGCTCCTTCGGATCTTAAACGTAATGCACTCTGAGAGAGGTTCGACTCCCCGGCTCGAGAAGGAAGTGTGATTCACCGCCCTGGTTCGGGCCAGAAAGCAGAGGAGGAGGAGGAGGAGGAGGGAAGCAGGTGAGTGCAGAGTGAGATAGAGAGATGAAATGGAAAACCACAGAGAACCCACCCCGCCTCTCTCTCTCTCCGTTTCTCTGTAACACGCCTACACAACTGATCTGATAGCCCGATCCGAGCCTCACGGATGTGTGAAGGGCCGAACCAGGAACACACACAAACACACACATAACGAGGGCTCACCTGCAGCTGCAGCAGGGACCTCGATGGCTCCTCACTTCTCTCTCATCGCCCGGTAGAAACGTGTTCGCTCTCCGATCGACTAGAAGGGAAGAGCAAGGAGAGTGGCAGCCACGCAGCAGTAATACGCTGACTGGGTGGGGCAGGGACAGGTAGTGACCAGTTCACTGACATGCTGCCAAGTGTTTCAACAAAGTACAAAACCGCCCGATCGATTCTAAAATCGTTTTCTCCCACTGACGCTTGTCTTCAAACCCTCATCCCTTCAGAACACACTCGCCCACACACAGTCTGCCTTCACTCCACACCCGTCTTTTAACCTCACTGGAGCCAGATCAGGAGGGAGGACCAAATCCTCACAGCTTTTGCAAGTCCATTCTGTTTGTATGTGAGGGCGTGTAAGGCAATATAAGTGTGTGTGTGTGTGTGTGTGTGTGTGTGTTTTGCACGGTAGCCACAGTGACGGTTTTGATCAGAGAGCCTGTCTATCTGTAGGTGTCCGGTTCCTCCGGCAGGCTCAACCCAACCCTGTCAATTTTCTTTATTTGGGCTGTTTGTTGCTTGTGTGCCACTGGACCTGTTGTGTAACGCTTAAGAAAGATTTAAAGGGACAGGCGGCCTTCGGAGAAAGAGTGTGTGACGCACCCTGGGGAGACTCACAAGGGCCACGTCGTCACAGGCGTCCGTCGTTTGAAACACAACGACTATTGAAAAGAAACAGATTTTAACACCTGAAATATGCACACGACATTTTCTTGTGCACTAACAGGGTTAAATTACAGCACATTTAAAAAGACGTCGAGCTGAACGATATTTGTCTCCCTGACAGTGCGTCACCTTTACGCTTTGTGTTGATGTGTGTGTGTGTGTGGCCTCAGAGGAGCAGACGAACCAGTCTTCTCTAATTCATAAGGAATGCGTAGTGGTGAGGTGACTGGGACAATATCAGCTTCCGCGATGATAAAATGAATCTGCGACTCTCCAATAAACATAAATACGCAGCCTCAGTAAAGCATTTGTTAAAACCATCAGCACATTTATAAGAGAGAGCGAGTGAGAGAGAGGTGAGAGAGAGAGAGAGAGACGCTGACTGTGGAAGCGGGAGCTGCATTGCAGACCACGCGCAGCGACACACGCTCTTGCATCATCTCAGAAACGTGGCGTCTTTCGGACGTGATTTGAGTCCCTTGTGCGGTCGCCACCTCCTGCTGGGAAGGAGGAGCCGAGCGGCCTGCGAGTCCAGAGCGAGCAGGAAGTTTGACAGCTCGCACAGTTCACATCGATTTCCAGGGAAAGAAACTGAGATGTTGTCAGGTTTCTGGACGGGAAATTTATCTCGGGGGGAGCGGGGGGGGGAAATAGACTTGGCAGTTTGATTATCAAATATTTTAAATATCCATGTATATCTCCTGGCTTAAAACAATGTTAATTCACACAGCTGCTCTTAAAAGCTCCACCTAGTGTTCAGTCAGGTATTTCTGGTCCGGGTCCAATTTATGAATTCAGGTTTCATTGCTGCTGTAGGCTACAGAATCCTGAGATCAACAAAAGGCAGGTCATGTGGAACTTGTCTACACATGCAGAATAACATTTAAAAAGATATTTACTATGTGGAAATCAACATATTCTTATACACTAATTAAATGACTAATTACACTGAAATAATGGCTTGAATTTCCTTGTTATTAGGACTCATTTCGCAGCTCCTTCAGGCAAAGATCCAGAGAAATGATAAGAACATTACGATACTTGTAAAACTCTGTGTTTCTAAGGTGCAGAGAGAAATCGTCTGATTGATGAATGGACGATAATAACTTCACAAACTGTTGCAGGGATGTTCCCAACAAAACCTCAATGACAACTCGGATTCCTCAGCTCTGGAATCTCATAAGAAACGCTACGTTACCATGTTAACAATGACCAACAAGTCAACTCCTACAAAACAGACCTGTATCCATGGAACAGGTTTTCTGCACAGGCTGTGTATAGAAAACAAAAGCACCTCTTAACCAATCAGATTCTGACCTCCGGCTGCTCGATTGCACTAAGCCAATAAAGTGCTGTGGAGCCAGGGGAGCTCCTCCCATCCAATGAGAATCCAGCTTTGGCACGATGGCCTGTGATGCTGCGGCTGTAGGAAGTCCAGTGCATGTGAACTGGAGAGACGCCAAAGCAAAGTCACCAAGAGAGCAAGGTAAACAACTTCTCTCTTTCTCCCCCTCTCTTTTCTCTCCATCTCAGTTTCTCTACCTCTGGTCCTTAGCCGTGACATTTAGCCCTTTTTCCATCGCTCCCCTTCTCTCGGAGAGCAATGGAAGGATGGATAAACAGAGAGAGAGAGAAAGAGAGGGAGAGGTACAAGCTGCTGCTGCGTACTGGTGGAGGAGAGATCCAGCCCAGAGACGACTGCGTCACCGTCTCTGTCTCTTCTTACTACGCAGAAACAAATGGGTCTCAGGAAGAGCTTTGACAAATCCCAGTAGCCCGGAGGAGCGAAAACAAATCACATGACAAAAGTGCCACTAGCCACTTGTCCGATAACATACAGAACCAAACCAGTCATACCAGCATGCAGGCTCACTTCTCCCATCAACTCCATCAAGAGTTACCTACAACCAGTACTGGTCAACAGCCCCGACAGAGAGACATTTACAGAATATTCACATGTGAGGAGATTTAAATCAAACATCCGTGTTTTCCGGTGAATACGGCAACGAACTTATCCTGTAATTTGATTTGATGGCAGCTGGTGTGCCCACTCCCATAGAACGCTGTGTCAAACATATAACACGGTTTCATAATAGGTCATGCGACACCATGCATGAATGTATTCAGCTATTTACACCGATGTAATCGTCTCGATTCCGTGTTGTGACGGTGGCATAAAAAACAGAAGAGATGTTTGAATACCTTGATGATTCTCTGACTGAGCTTCGCTGTTGTGTTAACCCCTCTGTCGCACCTCGGCCCACCAGACCCAGAGACACTGTGCCATCTTCAGCATCCATGTTGACGCTCCCAATACCAGCTCATACAGGAACTACACTGCGCACACACAGAGACACACACACTGCGCACACACAGAGACACACACACACATATATATATATATATATAGTAGCGAGAGGCAGAGCAGATCAGAACTACCAAGGAGGAAGAGGAAGAGGAGAAAGCACTGTGTCCACTTCAGGTGGAAAGCTCCATGACTCTGGGCTTCTGCTATCTCAGCTTCTGTTTCTCCCAACATGAAAAAGTGACGTAGCAACTAATCCAAAATCTCTCTCTCGCTCTCTCCCCCCCCCTCTCTCTCTCTGACTTGCTCTCCCTCTGTCTCTCTGTCTCCCCCTCTCGCTTTCTGCTTACCTCTCAAACACACGCACTCTTTATTTTCATCTGCTTGCAGATCAGCCATTAACACTGCTGCTTCGAACTGGCACATAGACACAGAAATGGAGCAGACCACACAGAAATGCATATGTACGTGCGCGTGCACGCACAGCCGTGCACACGCGCGCATGAGCACGCTATTCCTCTTCCTGAGTGTGACGCAGCACTTAATTCTCTGCGCTCTTATACCAGTGTTGTGGCTGCACAACGCAGTGTAATGATCAAGCTGAGGCACAAACACACACTTGCTCGCAGCCACACAAGGGAAGACAGCATGAGCAGACTGCAGTAAAAGGGACCCTACCACCACGGCTCCCTGTCCCCCACTCTGTGATGCCGCTGTGTCCCCGTTTCCCCCCCCGTCCCCTGATAATTGGTCTCTCTGCCTCTCGGCTGCCCTCCTCTCTGTGAGAGACACACTCTGGCTCCTCTGTCTGCGAGGCTGAGCGGACTGAGCCTCCTCGATCACCTGACAACCCACTGGTTTTAAAGGCACATCACCGGCTTATGTATCAGTTGCATAAGTGCTCAGATGGTGTTTTGGCTTTTCAAACACTGTCTAACGAGAGACTCCGCTCGATCTCTACAGCTCCACTCGAAGAAGTACTCATCTATAAACATCTGTACGTTGTCTTTTGTTAGAAAAAACAAACATATGACGGTTGATACAGTGATTTCTGGATTCTGCTCCTCATTCAGTGTTAGTACTTTTGACTTCCTGAATAGAACGAGCATAGAAAAGAACAAAGCGTGTGAGGAGATTTACCATGAATAGGCCGACCACATGTTCTTCCTCTTTCAGTTCTTGTTGTTTCCTGCCCACGACCTCATCACAAGGAGACAAATACCAGTTCAATCCTCTATCTCTACTCAGAATAACACGACTGTCTGCTTTTAACAAATCTTATAAAATGACGAGAATATAAAAAACTGTAACTGTTAACTATTACGTGGTTGTACGACACTTTGTATTGTGTGAGATGTCAGAGGGAAGTTGCTGTGTCTTTAAAATGACTGCGTCGCTGTCTTATAAATAGTCTGTTTTGGTTCAGTCAAACATTAGCAGAGTTTATTTTAAGAATTTGGGCCTTTAGCAGTTTCACTTGATTCTTCACGTACCTTTGATCGGATGAATTTTCATTTCTAAACGCAATATGGCCGACGGAGCTGTGGGAAGACAAAAAGAACAGACACACAATTCGTCAGTTCAACAAAACCAGAATAATTCATGACTTAAATATTTGAACTTAATGCAACTGACTCCAGCACCGTGTAGAGAGTAAACAGACTATTTCTCAATAATCTGCAAATTAGGTTGAAAAATAATATCCTCAATCAAATTAGCCCCAAAATTGCTGGTGCAAATACCAGGGCAGGAACAGTCTGTTCTTCACGAGGCTGCGTTCCTCAAGCACAAAGTCCCTTTCACGTGCCAAATCTGAAACGAGAGCTTTGTCTCAGTGTTCAAAAGATAAATAAAGTTTCTGTCTGGAGCAGCTCAGCCGTCTGTTACAGAGACACATAATGTTTGCATTCAACAAGTGCCTTTATCAATAATTCATATCTCTCTCTCTTTTGAGTTTGGAAGAATAGAGGAAATATGGTTTGTTATGAGAATCACAAATGCTGCAGCAGCGCGGCCTCGCCGACCAAACCCTCAGTTCTGAGACGGATTGAAAGATAACTCAAGGATAATTCAAAAGGCTGAGTTGTCACAAAACATCCTTTTACTTTCTTTATCCTCCTGCCTCAAGTGGCTGTACATTTTCTTACCTAAAAAAATCACTTGTAGCCTTGTGACATGTACATTCCCCACCCGGAGTCAGAGGATACAAAGCCCCCAGCTTCACCTTACAGGGACCAAGAAAGGAGAGCAGCGCCAACAGAATCAGCTTTCACCCCCCCGAACTACACGGGAAACGCAACAGATCTCAGGGATCAAAGCCCGATGCTCGAGCAGACCCGAGTATTGATCCGAGGATTGAGGCGAATCCTCTCCTCAGTCTACGTGTGTGTCCTGCAGGAGATCACTGCACCAGCACGCAGTCTAACAAGGAGTTCCTCCGCCGCCCCACGTTACTGTTAATGCATCTCAAACCCGAGTGAGTTCATGCGCTGGTTCCTTTTATCTTCATCTTGAGCCAGACACCCAATCGTTCTGCAGCCTGTCGCCGCAAACAGGAAGTTCTACTGTGACTGTGGTTTGTGTTTATGCTGATTGAGACGTGCTGCAGCTTTAAAAGATACATCCACGTGCTGCTCCTTCCTCTCTGCTATTTATGCTCCTCATCCAGTGGGCAGTGTGTTAATTTTAGCCGTGTCATCTATCAACCATGCTCGTTCCACTTCCTAAACCTTAATCTCTCCCCTGGAAAAGTGCCCAGTCGGCTCCGTTCATACACTGATTTTTTATATCTGTATGGGCCGTCAACGGGCCTGGATCCCAAACGCTCGCACACCTGCATTTAATAAAACCCATGACATGTTGTTGTTGTGTATTTACAGTGTGTTGACAGTAAACAGTGATCATGTTCTGTCATTACCCCCCCCGATCTGCAGGGGCCACGTCTTCAGCTCGTGGTCGTGTCGACTGAGAAGGAAGAGACGTCGCAGCAGCAGGTCCTGAGAAAACCCCCAGGTATTATTATTATTAATACACATTTCAAACATAAAAATAAACTAATTTCATTTGAATTTAATTGTGACACTCTGACAACCGGCCACATCTTTGATTTATAAAGTTTATAAATTATATAAACAGTGAGCTGCTGTGCTGTTGTGCCATTTCTTGCACGGTAAATATCGCTGGTTTTCCATGACGTGCACTGGCTCTTACCTTCGAGAGAGAGAGAAAGAGAGAGAGAGAGAGAGAGAGAGAGAGAGAGAGAGAGAGAGAGAGAGAGAGAGAAAGAGAAAGAGAGAGAGACTAAAGCAGCACCTCATTTCCCTCTGTAAAAAAAATTATTAAAAAAAACAAGAACAGCAATATTTATCTCGAAAGGAAGAAGAACACGTCTAATCTGGTTTTGTTCGACTCTCGAATTCGTTCCTTTCTGTGTTTCTCAAACATGCAAATCAGAAAACGTGACGATGTGAGACAACAACAGATGTGTCAATCCTCCTGTGGACACAGTGTTACTGGGAATTTCACTAAAAGAACAGAACAACTCATTCCCGTTTACCGGTAGATGTTCTTTTCCCTGGAAAAATAAATCTGACTCATTCCAACAACAATGTTTCTGATCCTTCATGTTCAGTGCGTCAAAGCTGCAGGAGCACGCCGCCCAGTGTTGGAACAGGGAACTACCTCTTCACAGGGTTTGTTTACATCAGGAATAAAAAGTGCGTATGACATAGAAACCTCTGGATGGAGCCGAGGCGAGGCGCATGCGCAGGAGGCGCAGACAACACAGCTTTCTAATAAAACAATAACAACCAGACTGAGGAGGAATCACAAACACTTATATAACAATATGTTTAAGAAAACTTAAAACTCATAGAAGGGAAAAATATTTCTGCAATTGGAAGAATGAGGAATAACAATCTTACGTAATATGAACTGCAGGTGTTCACACAACACAAGATGCTTGAATGAAGTGGTAACTTATTTTTACATTTCTTTAAATATGTTATTGTTAAAAAACTGAATATTTAGCAGGGACAATAAACACAACAGGATACTGACATATATAATAATGTCACAATTTAAAACTAAGTAGTAATATATATGTACAGATACATATATACATTTCCATAAATAAAAAGCAGAAAGATACAGATTCCTTTTGTTGTTGTTGTTTTTTTTTAAAGTACACTAATTTAAAGTACCTGTAACTTAATCCAACTTCATTACCTGCTCCTTTAAATGGAGACGAAGCAAATAAACGAGTCTTCATCACAAACAGGGAAAAAGCTGAGGTGAACATCGACGACACGCGCAGGTATCACGCACATTAGAACCATTACGCAGCAACCGGGTCACTCAGTCCAGAGGTAAAAACAAAGTGCGCAACATCCTCCTGCAGCACGCACCTCCATCCCTCCATCTATCCCTCCATCTATCCCTCCATCTCTCCATCTATCCCTCACTCCATCCCTCTCTCTGGCTCCGGAGGAAAAATTATCCACAAATGCGCACAGACAGTTTGGACAGGGAAACAGCTGAGAGTAAACACTTCGCTTATTTCCGGGTAACGTTGGAAACTGCGCACGACATCGCAGGAGCCAAATCACGGTCGTGCGTGATTCTCATTGGTCGCAGAGAAAAAAAGAGTGAGGCACTTTTTTTTAATAAACTAAAAGAGCATGCGTTACATAAATCGGTGAATGATGACAGTGGGAAAAAGTAAATCGAGGAATAATAACGAACAGAGGGGGATTTAAAGTAGGATAAAAAAAAACGCGCATTAAACCTATATGCACGCAACTGATGGTGCGTGGCTGGTGCGTGGATGGTGCAGGAGACGCAGAGTTCCTGGAGGAAGTGGGGCCAGAGGAGGAGGACGAGAGAGAGAGGAGGGGGATGATCTACTCACAGTGTCCGGGTCTCAGAGCTCCGGGCCCGGTCCTCTCAGCCGTCCTCCTCCCGGTGTTGTGGTTGAAATCGTCCGCGGCGCCTTTAAAGAAGCAGCTCGACCGACGACATCTTTTTCACAGCAACACCAGCAGGCCACGCCCACCTGTACACACCCCCGTTTCCTGATTGGACGACGCGGAGGTATGCGTCGGTGCGGTCACGTGCTTTTGACGCATGTTTGCAAACAGGAACAGGGCAGCGTGTTATGTATGAGGCAGGGAAATAATGAAATAATAAATATGATAATGGAAACAACACTAGAAATAATAATAATAAAAACTATATTAGTAATAATAATAATAACAATGATAATAATTATAATAATAACAACAGTAGAAATGGTAATACTACCAATAATATACTTTTTCTAAACAATACTTTAAAACAACAACAACAATGATACTAGTACAAACTACTACTACTACTACTACTAATAAGATTAACAATGATGAAGATGACAAGAAATGGAAGAAGAAGAAGAAGAAGAAGAAGAAGAAGAAGAAGAAGAAGAAGAAGAAGAAGAAGAAGAAGAAGAAGAAATAATAAAATACGTTATGTATACAACACTTTTCAAAATTAAAACAAGATAAAACACTACAGGTCAATAATCCAAACTAAAATCAAATAAGACCCCCAACACTGATTTATGATTAAAATGAATCACGTTGGACATATTAAATAAACAACAGTGAACTGGAATTAATAAAAATAGGCATTTTTAAGAAGGGATTTAATATCGAGTCCATGTTTCAATGAATGAGTCATAGGCCATGTGATGGAGGCAGCTCGCCCAGTGTTCTTAACAATCATAATTACATGATCGGCATTAATTGAGCCTCAAACAGCTCCATATCCTGATGGTTTATTATTATGAAAAGTAGCAGCCGTTGATTTTATGATCCTTAGCTGTTTTCATGAATGGAAAATGAAATCTTGATTCAGGTGAAATCACTCTGATGTCAGATTTAGGAAACTTTCAAACACATGCTCCCCTCCCTCACCTCCATGCCACGTCTTGATGATATGTATTTTATACTTCTCTATAGGCTTATTTGATATGTGAACACAAAATGAATCTGCAGGTAAAGCAGCTTTTTTACATACAGCTGTATTTGGACAAATTAACATGTTTTCAAGATTTATTTGTGACTTACACTTAAGTATTGCATGTTACGTATTACTTACTGATGCCTATTTGACTCATGCTGATGTAATATTGCAACAAAATACACAAATTCCTCATGGCTGTCCAAAGTTTACAAGTTCAGTGAGAGGATGTGATGATGAAGGAGGAATTGCCCCTTTGCCCTTTGGGCTAATACCAATCATAAAGCTATTAGGAAAAATAGTATAGAGTTGTTAAATTAAGCATTGATTATGAAAACTAAAATGTACAGATGTGTCCAATGATGCCCCATTGACCATAGTGGATATGGAAACAAGTAGCTCATATGATCCATTTGTAACTGTCAGACAGCCCCTTACATCAACCACAGTGTTTCTATTAGATTATGCACAGTAGATTCAGATGGGCCTGACTGCAGCGACACGTACCCTCGACTCAAATCTCCCACAGACTCGGTGGACACTTCCTGTGCATGCGGAGCTGCTGCAGGGCTCCAAGGACTCGTTCATGCACCAGTACGCAGACAGTAGAGGGCCTGTTAGCCTGGTTCCTCCTGTTTCCTCCTGTCTCCTCCTGTTTCCTGATGGTTCCTGATGGTTCCTGATGGTTCCTGCTGGTTCCTTTTGGTTCCTCCTGGTTCCTCCTGGTTTCTGCTGGCTGGCTACATTGCAGTGACCTCATGCTGCAGTTTGGTTCCTGTTGGCCTTAATAGCTATTTTTCTCATCTTGAATACTTACATTTCCTGCAACCCATTTCTTATTTCTCATGATAACATACTCGTTGATGGATTTGTGTATATTTACTGTAAAACAACAACAACAACAATAAAGCTACTCTTGATTTAATTGTTCAACAGCTTTATGTCGCCTGCAGATTCATCCTGTGGGAGAATAATGATGGTGCGTGTTGTTTTGCTTCCACTTCATCACCAGCACATCCTGTTAGTGTGCACTACACTCTTGTGGCCTAAGAGGTGAACGACACCCAATACTACAAACTGTAGAATTATTCACTGCGTTTTCCAGACGTGGTGCAGCACAGCACTTTAACCTCCCTGTGTTGACTTGGTGCACAGGCGTTTGTGACATAACCTTTTTCTACCGGATCACAGCCGACTTCAAAACAGAAATAAACAGAAAGATTTTAAAAACATAAACAGAAATGAAGAACCTACAGAAATATCCAAAATATTTGATCTTTAGCTTTGCAAGAATCCTGTCAGTTAGGTTTGTACTAACCCTAACCCTAACTCTGAAGACCACAGGCTGGCTGCAGTATAGGTCACACATCCCACCTCCTCCGTGTTAGCAGATGGGACATGGAGAGCAACAGATAATATTGCACTCCTGTATTCAAGTTTGGTTTTAATAAGTAATATGACTCAATCAAAATGGGGGGAATACATCATAATTGACAGCTCATTCTAGATGTGTCATCCATCTTTATAAACAGGCGATGCTCAAAACTATGTTTTGTATTCAGTAGACTTCCACAATAGTGTTATACTTTTGAAAAGGTTGACATATATATGAATTTGGTCTAGTACTGCATTTGTTTCTGTGATGATTCAGTTTATCTGACTAAGATCAATGAAGTTGAGTTTTTCTTATAAAGACCTTCAGGAGTTTTCCTACTCTCATTTTATAAATCATGTTCAAGTTAATACTCCAACATGTTTACAGAGCAGCTTCATGAGAAACCTTTCATAGAAAGAACAACATGTGGAACAAACTCCCACCGGGCTAAATTTACAATTTGGCAGGACTTTATAAACCATGATTCAATAATTACACAAATTGTTTCCTTTCAGTTTTCTTGTCATTTTGTTCTTTTCTTTTTGACTTGAATGTTTTCAGCTTGCCCTCGGTTTGCCCCGGAGGCCACAGCAGGGGGCATCCTAACCCAACAATCTGTCAGACCTCACTTTCTGCTCCGTGCTGCCCTCTATCTATAGAAAGGAGTATTACAATGTGGAAATATATACAGTATACACTTCAGTATATATAGTTATGCTATGTGTGTTGGATATGAGCTTATATCGAGGTGTGTACATTTTAAATGCACATTTCATTTGAAAAAGTCTTTTGAATCAAATGGAACAATTTGTTTTGTCAGCCTCGTAAATTAGACCTTTAAGAACTTGTAGTGTTATTGTGCGATTTGTCTGCAACACTGATGTCAGCTTTTGTACGTTAACACTAGTTTGCAGTAATTCAGTGCACAGACTCTCTTCCCTGCAGTTTACTACAGGGTGTGATGCATCTATGGTCGGTTGCATCACTGGAAAAGAGAGACGATGCTTTCCAGATTGTTTCCTACAGCAGATGTTGATGTTCGACAGATGACAGCACAGAGCGCCGTGCAGGAAACAGGCGGGAGATCAACTTTCCATTGTTATTTGTTGTTTAAGCGTCTATGGAGACAACACACTCAGTTCGAGGTTATTCAATTTGCATCTTTTGTTCATCAGAGCATTTTCTTCCATTTTCTTCCGTGAAGACGATTCAGAGCAAAACACCTCCACAGAAAATCCTGTATTAATATAAAGTACAAACTCATAACACACAGACTAAAGTGTGAAAGAGTCATTAAACAAAAACGATTTATTAAGATTAACCGGCCTGTAGAACGTCTGTCTGATGAAACACTAACATGTGTCTGGTCACTCCCTCATGTGTGCACATTAGTCAGCGGGGCCCCATATTTGTCTAAGAGACGGCCCCTCCCTTAATGTGGATCCCAGCTTTGAAACTGCATAGTACATTTCCCATGATGCATGTTCTTTTTTTTTCAAAGTATGTGAAATTATATTAAATTCCTCCCCAGTTATCATGTGCTTTCGATTTTGAGAAAATGTCTACGTGAGTGTGGGCGGATACGAATTATTGTGTTGATGCATTGGGAGGGTGTCGCATGAGAAGATTATCCTTTTAATGAAGTTTTAATAAAGTGCAGGAGTTCCTGAGACTTCCTCTTCTCTCACTTGATTTCAGAGTTAATAGTTATTCACCACAATAAAATCCCAAATAGATTATATAAAACTTTACAAGTTATCTTTTCTACATTGTTTATTCTGTCAAATAAGTTGATATTGCAGAAACCTTATATTTTGTATATGTTTGTTTTATTGCATCAGAATATGTGGCTCTAGTTTCTTTACCTCATCCTTTCAAGCTGCCATTTTTTAAATTTTTGTGAACTTTATACCACGAATGAACTTTGTACAAATGTAATCTTTCTATATGTGCCTTATTAATCAATTAAAAGTTTCCCTAAACCCAAAGAAAATGTCAAACAGACAAAGATCGCGTTCACCTCTTACCTAGCGTTACCTCTCCGATCAAAATCGATGCTAACACATGAGGGGCTAGAGAAATGCTGATGTTGCACCGGAATCTACCGGAAGTGCCAACAGGTGAGTCGCCTCTAATGAGGTGGATTATACAGATGTGCTCCATCTGTTACCCCGAGTGGCCAACATTGGTTATTGCAGGTGGAGGCCAAAAGTCTCTGCTCAAGAAATTATTAACAATAATAATTACTACACAATACTAACACTACTATGAATAATCCTCCTTCTGCTACTAAAGGCCTTTTCTTTAGGCTAGGATATCAACAATAGAAGGATTTCAAGTCCTGGCTTGTGGATTGATATTCACTCTATGTGTCTTATATTTAATTCCCTTGAGAATCACTATATATTGCCCATGGTCATCTCTTGATTTTATTTATTTTCAAAGTTGGAAGTGTTGTTTCGTTATTGCTTTAACTCCAGAGAGGTTGTCATGGAAACACCAGCCTGATGATTCCAGAGAGGAACAAAGAAGACAAACGTTCTCTAAATTGTAGGTTTTTAATGATTCTCAACCAGGATCCTTTCCTCTCAACCTTTTCATGAACCTGCGAGTTTCATCCTCTCTTCATTTTCATCCCGAGGCTGAATGTGCAGACGACACCTCGTGACCTCAGGGTCCCTCTTGGTCTCTTGTGTGCTCTCTCCTCCCCCCCCCCTCCCTCCCACCCTTCCATTCCGCCCAATATTATCTTACCATCAGTGAGCTGGGAAGGGGCGTGCCTTGGCAGGGCCGGGGAAAAACATGACGTGGTTGGCAGCTGTGTCTACGTTGATGGGGGGAGCCTCCCCACAATAAAAACAACCAGCTGAGTTTTGTTTTTTATAATCCCAGATTCCATTGCACGTACACTACTCTTGGCCGACTGGAGGAGCGGAGGGGTGGAGAACCTCAGAGCTGGGAGGGGATGGGAGGGGAGTGGGGCCGGGGCCGGGGCCGGGGGGGATTTATGTGACATTGAAGAAAAGGAGAAGATTAGGAGTGATATACTGTAGAGGGGCCGGTGGGTGGAAATTTAAAGGGTCCAAATTACAAATCATTTAACTCTGTGGTTTATATATCTATATAAAGTAGGGCTGTGCGATACACTCTGCTATTTGTTACACATGCCTTTTTCTTGGCCTGTATATCGGGGTCATAGCTTTGCAGATGTTAAGTTACTTCCTTCCATCGTTGTGATTCTTTGCTATAAAGGTAAAAAACTTCTGCTGAATAAATAGCAGCTATTAGAACGCCTAAAATAACAACACCTGCTTTACTTCATATGGGACTATTTCTTCATCATAGAGTTATTCCAGTGATCAAAGCTCATGATGAGGCCTCTCCATAATCCACACATCTTCATCTTCATGTTGCTGTGTCTGTTTACTGTCTTTGCTGGGAGCAGATTCCACAGATGGTGGCAGTGGCTGGTGACCATCCAATAACCCTGAGGCGGAGGGAGCTGTACTGTGACACATACGATACATGGTGCAGACAACTCACAGTACTGCTGAGCACAAAGACAACTGTTGGAGAATTTAAGGGAAAACGTACAGATGCAACTCGACGAAATGTGCATTTTGTGTGTTTCTGAAAGACGAAGAAAAACAGTGGTTTTGCTCGAAGTGTCTCGACTCATTGAACTGAAACAAAGAAGAAAGATCTTTACTAAGCTAAAGAAGAACGTTTGATGCACAAGTCCAGATGATGGAGGGCACCCACACCGTTATGCACCAGTGAACTCTGCCTATAACGGCACATCCGTCCTAATCAAGCGGCACCAAACTGCACAGACTCTTAGAAATCAGTCTCCTAAATGCGCCTGTTTTTTTCATCTACACCCATGAATTATTCTTTGGGAAATCTGTGAAAATGTCGCTACGTAAAAGACCGTGTATAATCCTGTTTACAAACAAACAGATGGAAATGTGCATGACTTGATACCTTGAGGGGTGGATGAGAAGATATGGATGTTTTTTTGTGTGTGACTTTAACCTTTGAGTTCAAAATAGGGGGAAGAGGAGCAGTGCACTCGATATCCTCACGTCGGTTAGAGGCTGTGTAGAGTAAGATGATCGGAGCTGAGGAGTCACCTCACAGAGTTCAGGGTCAAATAAGTTGGAAATGCCGATCGTGCACGACATCGCAACTTTACACCATTTAAATTTGAAATGTGGAGAAGTTGGCCGGTCTCAGGTTATAGATGACGGCATTCCACTCGATGTATTTGCGTGTATATTATCTGCTTCTTGAGCAGTTATGTGACAACGGGACAGTCTCACGCGGCCTCCTAATGGCCTTGAGGAAATATTTTCCAGGGGCAGGGTGGGAATCCACATCAGGCCGGATCTCATGATGAAGGAGAGGGTGTGGACTGAAGGGAGATGAACTTCGGTCACACTGTCGTGTACATGTGGACGGTGAGAGGATGAAATACTTAAATATACAACGTGATGGATGAGTGAGTGGAGGCTGCAGTGACATGGAGCTCATAAAGCGTGTGGAGGAAAGGCAGCTGGAGGATGTTTTCACTGCCCCACCCACACCAGGCACACTCACTGTGTGAAGTGATGTCATTACTACAGCTTATCCAAACCAGCTGTGTGACCTTATGGGCTGTGTGGGATTTAAATTCCAGGCGTATGTATTTACGCACGTTTGACTCTTTTAGTTTTTTATGATGGATGTTTTCTTTTTTAATAAAAACGGGGCTGGGACCAAAAAAAAGACAGTTCATCAAAAGTTGTTTACTTTTTCTTTATTTGTTTTCATGTTAAATCAAATTTAAACCGCAGGGTGCGAAGAAGAATGAAATAATCACACTGGAATGTTAGCAATGAAAAGCAAAAATCCTTTCTTCCTTTCCTCCCTGGTTTGTCTTATAAGGCAGAGGAAAGAAAACCAATCAGACACAAGATGCTTGTTTCTCTCGTCGTAGCACCTGAGCATCTTTGTGTTTGACCCGGATCGAAGGTGCCACAGAGTCCAATGTTATAGTACAACACAAGCTATGAAATGAAAAAGTCTTTGGGCACATGATAACGAAAAGTACACAGAATACAAACCAGACAGAGTCACCACACTATACACACTGATCAAGAGAATACTGAGAGTAAAAAGAGCTTATACAGGATATTTAAAAAAGAGAATAACACTGACAGTGGATGAGCTCCGCGTTGACTTCGTGATCTCGCTTCACTTTGCAGAAGCAGATCGTGAATTCCTTAAAAACTCAGTGAGCCGTCACTCCACTTAGTTTACAAAAAATTGTACACATTCAAATGGCTGATGTCACGTGCACATTCAAACCCGTCGCTCTACATCAGTCACGCACACAGTACACACGGTGAGCAGGAGAGAAAAGCTGTGTAGACGCATGTTTAGATATTTACAGTACAGATGCAAGTACATGTTGACCCACACACGTGGAGGGTTTGCCACACGCACACATTCGCACACATCAGTAACACAATCAGACAAACAGGACGAGAGCTCGATGGAGTTTCTCTCTGAGAAGCTGGTGAACAGATTTCAAGGCACCGCGGTTTTGTTTCCTGTCAATCTGTCCGTCTGTCGAGGCTTTTCACTAAACCAGGGAACATTTTCAATCTGTTTTTCCTAATCGAGGGTTTTGGTTGAAGCTTGGAAGCTGACGAGGAGCAGGAGACCCTGCTGGATGTTGACAGAACGTCAATGTGACTCCAGAGGTTGCAGTCGTCGTAGGAGCCAGTGTTGATTAAACGCTTAACTACACAACCCTGAAACTGCTGTTCTCCCCAAAAAAAGGAGGTTTTCAGAGGCGTGTGTTGACGGGGGTTTGTGTTTGTTGGGGGGTGGGTGGGGTGGGGGTATGCTGCCATTCGTCGGTCGTCCACTTCACAACTCGGTGTCTGCCGTCTTGGCGGTGGAGTGGCCGTTGGTGGGAGGAGGAGCGGGCTCGGTCTTGGGGGCCTCGGGGGCCTCTCCGTTCTCGCTGGGTTTCTCCTGGGTTTCCTGAGGGGGGTTGAGGGGGGCCACAGACACCAGGGTGTTCCCCTGGTTCTCCTGGTCCACGGGGTAGGCCTCCTCCGCCTGCAAGTACAGAACAGATCCAGAAACTCGTTATGGAAAAACTGGATGTAAAAATACCTGCTTATCATTAACAATTCACAGACCCTTCACTATGGATCTAGATGAAAATGTTTAGGATATCGATATCTAGTGTGTGCAATCACAATGTCAGTTCAAATCTCCATCAAGATCTTCATACATCGGTTCACTTCATTAATTTGAGACACTTCAGGCAAAACCAATGTTTTTGAGACTTTGTGCAACAGAAAACCTCCAAAATACACATGTAGGTGTTTATTTTACGATACTTTGTTTATTTACAAATCATTTATCTGTATATTTCCTTTTAATTCCCCAAAAGTTAGCATTGTACCCAACATGCAGTCCTGTGAAGGTTGTCTGCAACATGCATCATCGCAGGAGTCAAACTCCCTCCTGCACAAAAATCTTTGCTCTAAACAATTTCCTTTGTGTTTTCTGCAGATATAAATAATAGTTTCCAATAAAACATTTATTGGGTATTTATAAATCAGCAACTCTTACATTTAAACTTTTAAGACCAAACAATAACTCTCTGCATGTAAGATATAAACCTTCAAAGGTTGGTCAGGAAAACAATCTGAAGATGACAGAGTTGATTTATTGATCAGATACAGTTCTGCACACAGATGCATCCCCTCACTGTTCCTCAGAAGCTCCCACATCCTCTAATGTGGTCGGCCATCATGTGATATCGAGAGTGAAGCAGAGAAACAGCTGCGGGATGAAACAACGAGCTCTGCAGATGAATCAGGCGGCGGCGAGGGAGGAGGGTGTGGGTCTTTGGATGAAACACCCACTCAGCCTATTCTCTCTGATAGCCGTCCAGCAACGTTCCCTGATTAAAACTCTGACAGGACCTGATTCAGAAGTGAGGGAATCCACCTGTTTTGAGTCCAGATGCAGGGAGACGTGAACCTCGCCCAAGAACAAATCTATGCAGTGTTGCAGGATCTATTACTACAGCACATGCTAATCCCACAGATGTTACTTAAGAACCATTTTAGATGAACAGAAATCAGAAAGAAAAAAAGCTAAATCTGTGCAATGATTTGCAGGTTACTACCAAGTCAGTAACTCTGCTACATAGGGCGACATGCAGTGCAATGCATTTTACATGGACTCTTAACAGAAAACGAGAAAACCTTCTCACCAGTCTCACTCCCTTGGGGTCGGCCCTGCGTTGGAATTTCAAGGAACCGACGGTGATCCCGATGGCGGCGAGCAGCCCGCTGACCAGAACCCCGGCTAACACGGAGGGGGAGCCAGACGATGACGGGGTCTCAATGCTCGACACACCCAGCTGAGAACAACATGGAAAAGATGAAATCGTGGTCAGAAGAAGGAGGTTTGAAAATTCACCAGTGGAGAATTAATGTTGATAACCCAGGTTATGATTAACTTGAGTTGATTCGCTCGTCATCTGGTGCTCATCGTACCTTGTCTTTCAGACTTGCACTCTGGAGAGCTTTAGCCAAAGTTCCAAAATTAGCTGCATGGGAAACAAACATTAGAAATAGATCAGTGCTGCTGCAAAACCAAAGAACAACAAATAAGTTTCACGAGTTCATGGTCATATACTGTATCATCAGTCCTCACCATCATCACTGGTCACCAGCATTTTGCTGCCGTCTTGGGAGATATTTAGATTGCAGTTTCCGGTGCTGCACCAGCCTGCAGGGTTCTCCTGAATAATATGTTTGGATGCGTCCTATGAGAAAGGATGGAAGAAGATGAGTGTTCAATGCATACCACACTTGTACAATCAAAAACTGTCTGGATAAACCCAGACGAGCAATAAGGTGAGATGTGTATTATAATATAGTTAATTTCTCGCTATTTTGAAAAACTTAATTCACGGATTTTAGGAAATAATAAACGAGCTCAACTCAAATCTTGCAAACAAATTAAACTTTGATGTTCCTGATCATCGGTGCACTTCTGCCGTCGTGTGCGTAATGGAGACAAAAAGCAGTCCGATGGAAAACTTGCCGACCACACCTTCTCTTTCCCCACCTTCCCCCTGAACTATGATATCACCCCATTGCACAGGGTTACGCTTTGTGATTTGGGAACACGCTTTTCATTTTCTGTAATGCGAACCAGACAGATCCCAGTGTTCCCACAGGACCGCTATGAGCAAACCCCCCAATCCTCAGTTAGCTGGGAGTGGAGCCGCAGCTGGACTCGGTGAGGAAGGGCGGGAGACTCGGAGAGATCACTCCCGTGGATCCTCTTCACTCGTCCATCTGTCTGTGTCACTTGTGACCCATCATGCTCATCTTACTCTCAGGAATCTCATTCTCACCGGGGTTGACCTTCCTCGGCTCCGACATCTGGAGTCAGACGAGTTCACAGCAGCAAATTTGATAAAGACACTTCAACAACACAAAGGTCTAACGCGACACTGAACAACCTTGCATTGTTGTTGCTTTGTTAACTGTGTTCCAGCTCTTTCATTCAGCCATCCACTCGTTTTTTTGAACTAATCAACATCTGGCTCAGTTCTCTGGCACAGCGCGCCCCATGTTTAGTTTCAGGCCGAGCCGGACAGATCACTTCTGCAGCTGGTCCTGGCTCGGTGGATGTTACAGTAAGGAACCAAAATGGAGGCTAATGTAAAGTATGCAGACCGGGATCTGACCTGCTACGATAACTGTGTCGTAAAAAGGCTCCAAATACCACGTTCTCTAGACGGGCCGATATCTAACTCCTCGTCTTCCTCTCGGGACAAAACCTGAAAAACACCTCTTATTGTAGTAAAAGCTTGAAACCACACCCTTTGCAATTCCTCCTCTGGCCCTGAGGACCTCGGAGCAGGAGAGGAAACGTTAGTCGTCCTCTTCATTTATCTCCTGCCAGGAACACAGTCTCCAGATTTACAACGCCCGAGGAATGTCTGAGAAAAGATCTGCCTTTATCAGGGGCTGCGTTTCCAACTGTGGCTCTTTAAAAGCACATTCATCTTACTCTCTTACGAAGGGTGAGCTGTTTCCTCTGGAAGGTGCAGGCGGGGGGAGGGGGGGGGGTGATGATAAAAGTCCTTGTGAGAAAAGAATGTGTCACTAGATGCTGCTGGATTACTTTGGATCAGTGGATTACTTTGATACCGGAGATGGTCTCAGCTCCCAGTTCACTGAGGTTTTAAATGTTGCGGGGGCCAAATCTCAGCAGGTTGTTGGTTCGATGCCGCCTGCGTTTGGCAGTGGAGCAGGGACCTGCTGTCGTGTTGGTGGCAGGTTGAAATCGTACTTTTACAAGTCATAGTGTAGAGAGAGAGACTCACGCAATTTGGTGTGGTCACCACGGCCTTGACGGCGTTGCTCTCTTGGATCTCGTTTTTTTCAACACACTTCACCTCGGGCTGGGGAGACACATCGATGAAGGAGTTCAGGAGAAGACAGTGAATGTGGGATGTTGCGTCCATTGCAATAGAAAGGCAGAACATTGCACAGGCAGGTACTCACCACCACCCACTTTACTTCACTAGAGTCTGTCCTTTTGTTGCTGTCGAAGGGGGCCGGGGTCGTCCTTGAGGCGTCCCCGTCCAGCTTGCCTGGAGTACTTGCCTTGGTGAAAACAATTGCTGGGAATGTGTTATATCCAGGAACCCCAGAGGCTGCAGGGTCTTGACCTCCTGCAGGCCCAGAGTCAGCCGCAGTCGGGGCAGCGGAGGCACCTGGAGCGGCAGCATCTGGAGTGGGAGCAGCAGTCGCTATAGGAACACAATCCACCGGACAAGGATGTTATACACGGGAACATAGTGGATGGGAAGTATGAAATGTGAAGGTGTCCGTCACTAGCATTCAGGGAAAATCTGAATTGTGAAAATAACTTCTCAAAATAGCCACTGTTAATCTCAAATCTCATTTATCAAGGCTCCTACTAGCGTCGGTGCCGGCGTTTGGATTGGCTGCAGACGTGACCTCGGGTGCTGCTGATGAGTCCTCTTGACATGTCACCTCATCTGCAAGGAATGGAGAGAGGGAGGGAGGGAGAGAGAGAAAGAGACAGAGAGAGAGAGAGAGAGATAGATAGAGAGAGAGAGAGAGAGAGGGAGAGACAGAGAGAGAGAGCAAAATTAACACTTTCACGTTCGTCTGATGAATCAAAGCTCTTTGATCAAAACATCTGCTCGGTATAGCAACACTATTTGTTCCAGGATTTGATCTGAACAGTCAAAAGAGAAACATCTTAAAACTCTATGATAACTTTATCCTACTTCAATTCAGGGGATAATCCTGCTCATGTCCAAGCATTGGGATTAAACAGTAGCTCCTATAATTTGGGTCTTATGCATGTGAGAATCTGCGGTTAAGGGACAAGTTTTGGCGACTCGAAGCCCTTGAGCAAGTTTTGCTTGGCGGCAGGATGGAGCAGGAGAGGAAGGAACGTATTGAATGAAATACATCAGCCTTTGGCTTTTTAGTGATGACGTCTAGACCAAGAATCCAGAATCCACTAGATGGACTATTAAGGTTAAATATGGGAAAAAAATTACAATCCTAGAATACCAGCTAGTTCTCTGAATCCGAGCGATTCAATTTCTTCTCAAGTAATAAAATGTTTGGTATTTTGGGATGGAATTTAAAGCACGCACTCAGTGGATCGGGTGAAGGGGGGCAGACGGTTGGTTTGAACAGCTTGGCCGTGCCCAACCTGAAGATGGCAGAACCTATTAGCACGTGTGTTTGCTAACTAGTTGTCACACTTGGGCTAATTCTCACCGTCTGCACCCTATGCAAATAAACTGCTCAGTCAAAAGGTCACAACCTTTTCACTCCACATGTCGTCCTCTGGGGAAAATCGTATTTCCCTCCCCCCCCCCACAGGGTGTTTTATCTGGACAGTCGGATCACATGGCTCAACAATGTCCAAGGCTGCTTGTGTTCTGTTATTTAATTGACTTCAGTTTCCACATCACAGAATTTGACCCAATACCACTTCTTTTAAAGCTCTTCACTGTCGATATGCTCATGGCTACACACTCACACAGACAGACACAAACCATATACACACTTTGACCATGCTTAAACTCTGCACTGTGCACTCAGAGGTCTATACACAGCGACGCTCCACCACTGTGGACACAGCCACCTCAGACAGCTGTGTCAGAAATCTCACTGTGTTTCCAGTCCGGCCCCTCAGCATCAGCACGAGGCCTCCGGACCTCTTGTCTCAACACAAACACAGAACACACACACATACACACAACACACACACACACTGCTGCTCAATAAACACAACCTCCGTCTCTCTGCAGAAAGCCACACGGCTGAGTCTGCAGACTATATACAACCGCTGAGTGCAAGTAGATCCTGCTCCTCACTTCTGTCTCCACTACTGGGCATCATCAAGTGGGCTTCCTTCCCAGGCTGTCCTCCTCGGAGCGCTCAGCCTGGGTGTTCCAGGCCTGGACGTGGTGTGTGGTGAGCAGCCGCTGCCAGATGTAGAGAACTGAATCGGTTAAAGAGGGGATATGACTCTGGCCCAGATCTGAGAGTAACAGATCTGATGCTACATTCTTCTGCCACGGACGAGGCCAGAAAACTAACATGGGGCAAAATGAATGTAAATATTTAATTGCCAAATTGCGTCTGTGATTTGGTTTGTGTAAAAAATTAAGCTTGTTTTCTTTTTCTGATTTAATCTAAGTGTAAATATATAAATATAACAGACACCAGGTCTTTAACTAAACCAGACAATTGTCAAGAACTTCACACTGTACACGTACGTCTACATTATACAGAGAAACAAAACGTGCACTGCACATCATCACTCATTCCTCGAATTCCAGAATACAGAATGTGCTGGTCCACACTGATCAATCACATTATGAGGCTGAGATGAAGTCAAACAGATGTGAGGTTTCCTGGGTTTAACTGCATCGGGGGGTTGAAATCATATATATTTCCAAGATGTTAAAACTATAAGGGGGGGAGCTGGAGGGTGGAACTGTTTCTTATTATATTTCATTAATTCATATAATGAAGTCGTTAGGAGATTTTGTTCTGTTTCCCTCCAGAAAACCCATTTTCAACTGTCCTCAGGACTTTGAGATGGTCGTCCACTAACCAGAGGGTCGGTGGTTCGATCCCCGACACCCACTCTAAGGTGTGTCCTTGAGCAAGAGACTCAAGCCACTGTCTGTTTAGGGAAGGTTATGAATGATTGAGATACAAAATGGAAAAGGTCCTGCGTGTAGAAGCACCGTGTGAATGTGACTTGTGCTTTGAGTGGATGATAAGACTGGAAAAGCACAACACACACAGACACACACACAGACACACACACAAGGCCTACGTAGCTGACACGTGCGCGAGGCCAAAACAAGGAAAAACCCACCTCACTGGAAACATTAACTTTGGGCAGCTGTTCCACACAACATGAAGAAATTAATGAGGTCATTATTGTTGATCTCAGTGAAGCTCTATTTGAGTTTCAGGTCCAGCTCTGCAGGACGCAGCCTGATCTCCTGCCCTGACACTTCTCTGTGCAGTGACTGAGGAAGACAGAGATCTCAAGAAAGACACTAAACCTCTGTGATTGGTCGGACTGCACGCCTGTCCTGACCTCCCTGACTCTCTGCTGCTGCACCTTCTCTGGTAAGTAAACTGTTATCATGACCTCCAACAGGCGACGGCTGCACCCACACAAATAAAAACTCTTTTTCTCTCTCGGTTTGGGGCCTTTGAAAGGATTTGTGATTTTATTTTGTGGTGATGCAGTTTGAAATCAGCGAGGTCATTTCAGCTGATTTCATATCACAGCCCTACAGATTGTGAGCTCACGTCAGATATCATCTGTGTCGCTCAGCGCCTGTCCCAGTCGACCCGCTATGTAATTGCCTATTGCGGCGCTCTGATTTATGGGAGTACACGGCAGCAAAAACAAACAGTGTCACCCCTGATTAGCCGGGGGCAGTGGGAGGGTGTGAGCAGGGGACAGACGTCCGTCACTCGTGGTGTTTCGAGTCGAGGCCTGCTTCCTCTCCGGGGACACTGGGGAGGAGTCCCGATGAGCTGGGGAGCGACGCAGCTGTGGTGAAGTCTCCTCAGGGAACTCCGGCCATCCCTCCCTGCACATGTGCTGTCAGACCGGTGACATCATTCGTGAGGAAGGAGAGCTTTGACTCTGAATCCTGGGACTCGCTCTCGACCTCCACCCAGACCGCTGAGAAAACAACTTGGCTGTGGTGACGGGCCCCACCCTGCTGTCGTCTCAGATCCACGACCTCCAAGTGCAGACGTCAACAGAAGAAGCTAAAGTCTCATCTCATCCATTTCTCATAATTCACAAAGCAATTATGATAATCGGTTATTCCGTGAAATGATAATAAAGGCGAACAGTGATCATTGCATGTGTCAAGAGCCCAAGATGAAGTCAGACTCAAAGAGAGCAAAGCAGCAAATCTACATCGAATACAAAAGTGTGTGTGTTGATAAAGTAATAAGGTCCTTTAGACTAAAATACCAGTTCCTGCAGTCACACAAACAAACACTATCCAACAAGTGAAGCCACACAACAAACCCACTTCACTGCTGCTTCCCACTCCAGTGACATGTTACTCCTGAACATGAGAACTATTTTGGTTTCTGAGCAGACGAGTGGCAGGAGTTGACCCCGTCCACCCTGCCCCACACCCCTGGTGTTCCTTAACAAAACATGGGAGATCATTTTTGAAAAACAGCCTAAGAGGAATTAACAACAGATCTGGAATGTTATTCATGCACAGCCTCTAACAGGATGTGGCTGTAACAGCACACGACGTGCGGTGACCTCTGCAGAGGTGAACACGCTGAGGGCGGCAGATAACATGCACCCGGCGCCGGAACACAGACCCGCGGCAGAGAGGCTGCAGGGCTCTGGAGTCCAGTGATTAAGTTTCTGTCTTTCCCTTAATGCACCACTTCAAAAACCCAAATAGAGGGAAAAAGGAAGAATGAGATGGTCACATTATGATGGATAGCAGCTACCGACCATTGTTTTTATTCAACCCCTAATTTCAGTCATTAAAATAGTTTTAGCAGGGGCCGTGAAACTTAAAACCTGTTTCCAAAACAGTCCATCCATTTTGTTAGCAGATCAGAAAGTGGAACCACCAGCTGCTGCTCTGAGAGGCCGCTCCCCTCCCTGACTCAGAACCAGGCCCGGGCTCCAGCAGCAGATGTCCATGGACAGATTCCAGCTGCTGTTTTTACACAAGACCGTGTGGGGAGAGGTTGTAAAAGGATATAAAAACCGAAAGAGTCCGAAAAACAATCTGGTTCTGATACGACTGAGGCCAGGGAGACGAAGTGGGAGGGGCACGATTGAGAAATAACACCGATAATCAAACTTTAAGCTCTGCAGTTTCCTGTGCACGGAATCACACACGCTGTGTTTCTCCACATGCATCCACATACAGTGCAAATGGCCGTCGTGTCAAAACAGTCTTGTGTTTTCAATTAAGATGCTTTGGCTGCAACAACACAGCTTTTTACTGAACATGAATTACCGGGAGCAATTATTCTGGCAGTCAAAAGGCCTCAGTCAAGGCTCATTAAGTGTTTTTATTCCCCAGGGGATCCACTACCCTCCATAAAGACAGCCCTGTCTGGGTATCCAACTTCCACTCAAGTGCCTTTTTTCTGCCTCGATTGCTCTCTGCTTGGGTTTGGCATCGCTAAAACGGAGGATCACTGAGCTGTTGTTGTAGTTTGAGTTCTGAGCCTGTGTGAAAACTCAGGGATGAGACAAGAAGCTTCCCAGAGAACACACACTTCAGTCTCATAGAGCTGCTACACAGACCCGAGCTGGGATATCTGCAGCTCCTCGGCCCGGACGCGAAGGAGAATCGAGGTAGAGAAGGCGACTTTTCCCTCCCTCCTCCCCCCTCCCCTCATCCTCTTTAGTGGTAAAACCAAACAGCTGTAAAATTGCAGCGGGGGTGCCAGGGGAACAAGGAACAATAAGCTCACCAGAACAGCAGTAATTGGAAAAAGTTAGATTTGAATGCGCGTGGCGTCTGCTTTTCATTAAGATCGCTCCACTAGGTAAATATTGTTGCTCAATGATCTGTTTCTCAGTCAACTCCTTTTTCCTGGATGATCATTTAGTTTCTTGTTTTCTTATCGTGAATGTGTTTTCTTTGGAATGGAGTCGGATTGAAATGCAGATAAGTCAGAAAGGAGAGCGTCCTCCCCTCTCGGTGTGTCACCCTGACGAGACTCCGGCGGATGAGATAACAAAAAAGTGTCACGTGCATCAAGTGGATCATGTGTCTTTGACAATATTTTGAGTGATTCCAGTTGCAGACTCGCTGACAGAACACAGGCTCCGGGTTTAATTAGTCTGAGAGCTCACGTGGCCCCTCAGCCGTAAACCTCGGGGCCCAGTGGACACACACACACCCGCGCTGACATAAGACCGCTATCTGCCAAGGCTTACATAAAAGAGACCCACGCCCTCCAACAGATGACGTGAATCCAGCTTCATCACAGCTCGGGACTGAAGGAATGCTGATGTCAATAGCTGAGGGCCCTGAGAGAGAGAGAGAGAGAGAGTGGCAATATTGTGCGCTTGTTTGCGTTGGCAGGGCGAAGCCGTCTGGAGAAAACTAAGATCTGTGCCCTCACAAGCTGGATTCTTCTCTCCCTGTGCATCTTCTTGTGCAGAATCCAATCAGCGTTGAGGATTTATGACATTTTTCATGACGTGCATCGATCAAGCGAGAGCCAAACAAAAGAAAATCTACTGAGCTCCGACTCTGGGTTTAATGTGGTTAAGTGTCACAGCTCGTTCTGCTCCGCCCGAGGCCCCTGACTTCATAAAAGAGAAGCATTGCAGATGACAAGATGTTTTTCTCCGTCTCCAGAGCAGATTCGAACGCCCGGGTTTTCCCCTGGAAGCCTTGAGAGAGCAAACGAGAGAGAAAGAGAGGGAGGGAGAGAGAGACGGCTTCTAGCATACTCCAAGACGCATTGCATGACATCATCCAACATCGCAGTGCGTGCCCATTTCGGCGCTACATATTTGCACGACTGCATAACTACTGAGAGACAGCCATGGGAAGCGGGGGCCATAAACTAAGCCTGTGTTTTCTGCCTGCTCCTTTGTGACAAGGACGTTTGCTCTGATAAACAAGAGTCAAACACGTTCACCGATCAAGTGCCTCAGAGGCTCTGGTCTCATGCATCCTGCCCTTCACATCCACTCTGCTCTCCTCAGGCTCCTGTTTGTCTCAATCCCTGTTTCTGCTGATGCGTCCTGCAGCTGCAGATGTTACAGATGTTACAGAGTGAGCTGTAGATACACACATCACAGACGTGTGATGTCGGTGTGTGATGTCAGCTCGCCTGTGATTCTGGTTCAGATTTGTTCTCCATCTGGAAGAGTGCTACATCCAAAGCCTCTGTGAAATGAGCTGGCTGTTTTCTATGGTTCATATTAGGAGACGGCGAAGTGAGGAAATATATCATTTAAAAAATCAAAACGTCACCATTTCAGATTGGGCTCCATTATTTATTTGACACATTCTTTACGACAGTTGTTGCAGCATTTTGTTTGTTGATTTGTGTTCTTCTGCACAATATGGAGGCCTGGCGGGGAAAGTGCATGATGGTTACACAAACAAACACAACATGGACTTAAATAAAAACTACTCCACAGACCAAACTAGACTCAAACTAACATCTGTTACCACAGATATGGATCAGGTCCATGTGAATATGGAGTCTATGAATGAGAGTCATAGTCAAGTGATCATAACAAAGATGGATGGAGAAAAGACACAGCCTCTATTTACAGATGTGTCGGATTAGAATTAGATTCCTCACTTCTTGAACTATTTAATTATTTGTCACCATCAAGGTTCTTACACTGAAATTAAACAATTACAATTAAAAAACTGGAAAATGGGGCCGGGGCTCGTCTTCATTCCAACAAGACGCTCATAATGAAATGATTCAAACTGTCTGTGTCTGAGAATGTGGACGTCATCAGACCTCTGACCCATATACAGTCACATAGTCCTATATTGTAAAAAGAGTCCATGAGGAGACAGAGCGTCTCTTGTGACTCGGCTGCTGGTGCAAAATGTACCAAACAGCAAAAACTAGAAATAGACCAGGAGGTATGAAGATAAAGAGGACGTATCTGGATCCAGGAAATCGTTAGGAGCAATAAACTGAGACAAAAATTCTCTCAGAGCCGAATGTGGGCGTGGCCGGTTGGACACAAGTGTCAACAGTGTGGCAGGAGCACGTGAGCGGGGGGGCTGCTGCTGGTTGTGGTAAATAACTGAGGATGATTCAACGACACGAGACAACACACTGAATCTTAAAGGGCAATTATCAGAAGCTGCTAAAATACCCAAAACAGGGGTAAAAGCAGGTGCCAGGGAAAGATCCTATTTCTAAGTTTCTATTTAAAACAAGAAAACAACACAACTACGCCTGGTTGGCTGGGCAGGGGCGTGTCATAGGGTGATATGTGTCTGCTTTACAGACACTAACAGTGGTAAACAAACAACTCAAGTGATATTTAAAATGTTGTTCCTGTATCATGACTTTAATTTCTTAGAGGGGGGGAGCCTGGAGTAATTAGATTTCCATGTAAATCTAATTACCATCTGTGAGGCTGCTGTGCCTTTTTATCGTGCAACACCACGAACATGTTCCACCACCTCGTGATCTTTTCCCTCTCGGAGTAAAACCCCGGGTTATTTTCATCGGTGTGTGGAACCACCCCCCCCCCACCCCACCCCCCTTCCAAGGTCACTCCTGACATTTACCGCACCTCTGCCCAGAGCCGGGGGCCCGGCGGCTCTGCAGAAGTCGTTACCAGGAGCAGGCCTGCTTTACAACCAGCGAGGAGGCAACACTGCCCAAGCCACACATCACCCTGCAATTAGCACCAGGCCTCGAGACTGCCCCAGTGCGTCCACTCACATCCACGTGATCACACACACACCCACACATCTACTCACACACACACACGCTCACATATTTACTGTTGGCACGTCTGTAGGCAGATGTTTACAGTTGCAATTTTTGATCTCTGTTGAATCCATGTGTTGTGTGGGAGCTTTGTTGAACATAGCACACATGCAGCTCACATGCGCCTGAAGTATCTTTACAACTCACCAGAGATACAGTCATGTTCAGAGTAGAAGGCAACACAAAGAACCAATCGGACTCTATTCGTAGTAAAGAATACAGTGATGTGGTTTTGGGAAGTTGTGTGTGTGTGCGTGTGTGTGTGTGTGTGTGTGGGTGTGTGTGTGTATTCAAACACATGTTAGCTCCACCCAGGTGCACTGCAGGACGTAAAACATAATTATTCTCAACTGCAACTTTCCACTCGTGAACATGCCCCCTCTGTGTCTGCAGCTGCCCCCCCCCACGTTAACCATTCCTCTTTACATCTGTCTGCACCCTCATGGCTAAACACATCAAAGCAACACCCACACTAGTTTGAGTATAGAGTCTGGGTCTATAATGTCAAAGAATGTATAAAGGAAGAGCAAACCCCAAATAGTCCAATCCCACCACCAACACAAGCCTCGGTGTGGAGAACACGTTCAGCATGGAAGAAGAGGATACCACAGTTAGAGATGTGAAGCGTACTCACTGCTGAGCATCAGAGCGCAGAGCACCAGGACTCCCGCCATCCTCCTCCAGAGCCGATTCATTCTCCACGTGGACGCAGCCATCCTCTCTCTGCTTGGACTCAGAGCAGTCGGTGGGACTGTGTGAGCGAGATAGCGAAGGAGTGTTGGTGAGTAACGGGTGAGTGAGTGAGTGTGGAGGAGTGAAGAGTTGGTTGGGAGTTTCCTGTTGAGGTCTGAGTGAGCGGGACAGTGAAGCAGGATAAAGCGTGGCTTGTGTTCTGTTGCTCTTTATATGGTCCCCACTCCTTCACCCTCTCTCTCTCTCTCTCTCTCTCTCTCTCTCTCTCTCTCTCTCTCTCTCTCTCTCTCTCTCTCTCCTCTCTCCTCTCTCTCTCTCTCTCTCTCTTTCCACACCCCTTCTCTAACTGCCTTTCCCCCCAAAGCTTTCCTCCCCATGTCCTTGTGTGCGTACACATGTGGGCACCAGAATGACGGCGGCGGTTGAAGCTGCACATCTGGCCCCGAGCCTTTATCTGTTTCCTGGTGAAACCGCCGGTCCTCCAACCACGGTTTGGTGCAAACGGCTTCTGTGGTCACACGTCAGGAAGTGTCAAGGGATGATGTTGTAGACGATGGTACAAATACAAGGTATTTCCACTGATGGTGTGTGTTTGAGAGGAAAGCTCACCGGCTCAGTGTAACGTCAAAAACACATTTTAGACATGAAGGGCCTCAGAAGAGTGATTACCTCCTTGTAGATTTCTTGCGACCGAATCCTCTGTGTGAAGATGCACCTGGTAAACAGGAAGCACTGGTCCTGCCTCCCACATGTTGTGTACATATGCTGATTGGCCTGTTAAAAGCCTGCAGAGTTACACACTCACACACACACACACACACACACACACAACACTTGGCTGCAGCTTTTGTGTTCCCCTGGACAGATGACGAACAGCCCACTCTGAGTCATCTGCTGAAACACACAAGTTCACATGCACACTTACATGTAGTGTACACGCCTTTTATAAATGCTTTAACAGACACAGACACAGACACACAAACACACACACACACACACACACAATGATCTCATTGACCAAACACACTCATTTGGTGATTGCTCCACATCAGCAGATAAGTGACAGACTGCTGCATTGATGCGAGGTGTGTTGTCTAGTGTTGTGTAGTGTTGCGTAGTGTTGAGTGTGATGCTGGGTGTTTCCAGAGACGCAGGCGGGCCCACATCTGGAAGCACTGCAGTCCCACTGCTGGGTTTCTGAGGACTGCCTGGAGGCTCGCTTGTCAAACAATGCAACCGTACGGGGCGGAGCTGATCCAAGGCTGGTGTACTGGGAACAGGCCTGGAAAATAAATACAGCAGACACTGGAATATTTAAATGTTCAGAAATGTTGTTACAGCACAGGAAGTTGTTTGCCTTCACCCACATGTGCAACTTCAGTCCACACACATTTATTTAAATGAGGTCAACGTGAACTTTGACCCTTTGACCTTTGACCTCCCAAATCTAAATCAGATAATCGATAAGATTAAATTAATGTTTGTCCCAATTTTGAAAGGAATCTCTTGAGGTGTTTGCAAAAAAAACATGTTCACAAGGCAAAAATAGTTTTATCCTACTTTGTACTCTTCATCTCCAAATTCGAATCGGCTCATCCATGAATCCACGTGAATGTTTGTCACAGATTTAATGAAATTCCCAAAATGTTCTTCTGATACATAACGTTCACAGGAGCAGGAGGTCACTGTGATCCTGACCTTTGACCTCTGACCAGCAAAATCAAATCAGTTCATCATAACTTGAAAACACAGTGAAAATTGTACTGAGGATTTCCAGTTATATTTATTTCTCTGATACTATAAAGCTCAAAGTCTAGAATAACTGAGTATAACTCTCTGGGTATTGATTCACCATCTTAGTGAATGAGAACCACATTTTCAAAGTGTGAAAAAGTCGTGTGATATGAATAAAACTGGACCTTTTATCACATATGATGGTTTTGGACGACAATAAGTAAAATACGTTTTAATCAATTAAAAGAAATCAGGCTAACTTTCATTTCTGAAGACCTTTAAAAACAAATGTGAAGGGAAGCTGATATAATTAAGTTCGTTCTCCCCGGGAATAAAATCCAACGTCTAATAATTCTTTCCGAGTATCATAACTTACAAGATCGTTATGAAGGGGCGTGAAACCATCAAATAAAAATGTTAAACTGCCCAAATACCTAAAAAAAACATCAACATGCACGTGTAATGCAACATGGCGTAAAGCCCTCATTAAAATTAATAGGCCTCTGAGCTGGACATGGTGATATAAATACTGTATGTGAATATATTGACCATGTTTTCAGGCTCAGTCCAAAGAACTGACTCATAACTATGACACAGAACCATAAACCCTGGAGTTACCTCCTCTGCTCCGTCCACAACTAAACGCCTCCCTGATCAGTTGTGAGCAGTTTGCAGAATTTATTTTTATTTTACCTAATTTCACATGAATTTCTTTCTTATCTCAGGTTTTCAGAAAATTATGTTTTTAATTCAGATCCTGTTCTTTTTAACCCAAAATCGAAAAAAGCTTTGAGAAAGTCCAGTCAGTGATTCATTGACCATCACAGCACAAGTGAAAAATGAGCTCCTCCGTGCTGTGGAAAATTGGTAAATGCTTTTATCTTAATTCTTGTAGAGCGACAGCGCTTTTCCCACTGGATCAATCTCTGGCCCCGCCCTTGATTTGTTCCATTCCAACACGACAAACAAAGACTTCACTTGTTTCCATTGGCAGCTCATCCTATGCACCTGCAGACACTGTCCCACTGGTAGGAATCATGCAATCTTATGATATCTCTTTTCACTGCTACACAGATATTCATATACCTTCCCCTGACTTTTCAATATCAACCCTAAGATATTAAAGACCAGTTGGCTTCCTGCAGGTAATCTGTCCACCAAGCTTTGCAGAAATCTGTTCTGTGATCTTGCAACCAAAACCAACCAACAAACCAAAGAACAGGGGTGAGAACATAACACCCCCACATCGTACCACGAGTGTTCAGAGCCTCGATCACCTTCCATGTGCGTGACACCATTAACACACCGGAAATCTGTGTGTTATAATCGATCTAACTCTGGACTTCTCACCCTCTGATCTGGACATATATCCAGGCTGGACTGAATCTCCTCCTACCAAAGTCTCTCTCAGGCTACGTCCAAACCAACACTCTCCTTATATCCTCATAGGGCTGAGCAGCAAATCAATATAATGTTGAGCAACAGCAATCTGACAAAAGTTTAATTAGTATTGATATAATGTGTATGCGTAGTGTGAGCACAGATAACACATCATTTATCAGATTTACAGAATGTTTTGCTTTTTGTCTCTATGACCTTCACTCAGGAGCAAAAACTAGTCATTTATATATATGTAGACATTTATGGTGATGATTATAAAAAGGACGATATGATATCTCTTCTGTGGTCTCATCCCTGTGTGTTTCTCAGAACCTCTCACTCCTCATCAGACCGGCTCCGTCCTGTTTGTGCAAAAACAAGTTTGGTAAAAAGGCTTCGTCTCTGCAGCTGCTGCTCAGATCTTTCTGCCTGAGGCCAGTGCCTCTTTTTTTTAAGATGCATCTTAAGACCCACTTTTATTCTCTGACTGTGTTTATTTTCATCTAATTCATTGGGTTTTTTAAACCGTTTGACTTCAGTCACATCTGTTTTGTAGCCGTTATGCTCGTGTGCCTGTCTGTGTTAATACAATGAAGTGATACATCAATGGAATAAAACCTGAAACCTGATGCTCACATCTTCAGTTGACATCTATTTTAACTGCTCTCCTGGTTTTATGATCTTGTGGAGGATTATGTGTGACAAGGTGAAGCAGGCGTCTGAATTCTGGGGGGGGATTCTGAAGGGGGTTAGGGTCACATCTCTTCTTCCTCCTTTTCCTCCCCACTTCTTTTACACTTGTTTTAGTTTTACATGCACAAAGAATCTCTCCTCGGCGAGGGGGGAGGGCGGGGGGGGGCATCACGAGGATCAGCACATGGCAGCAGAGAATCTGACCCTCTGGGACCTGTTTGGATTTTTCTCTCCTCGAAGGAGGTTTTAGATGTTTTTTGAGAGTCTTGTCTCGGAGCCAGCTGGAGGGAGTCATCGCAGCAGCATGACGGACATGTGACTCTTCTGGCTAACAGGCATAAATACTGGGATAATGTCGGTTACATTAAACACGGGCAGTTTCCTAAAAATGCAAGAATTCGAGAGACTGAGATCCAGAGGCTCAGCTGTTGCTGTTTCCATTAATAGTCCTGCTGTTGCCCTTGTTTCCTCGTCTTCTGTTGTGATCCATCATCTTATCTGTGTCTTCACATCTAAGATATCTGTTCTTCTAAAGACTGCAATAAAATAACAGTTTCTCATATTTCATATTTAATTCGTTATTCTGCTTTTATCTTCATACCTGGACTCAGAACCTTCTTTAAGATGATATAATTACCCCTGTCTGATTGTTGGTTTGTTTGTTTGTGCAATAAAACGCCTCTTTTTCTCGCTTGGGCCGCCACACCCTGCTCGAACCTGATTGGTCAAAATAGAAACCAGAAGATATCCAGCCCCAAAATCTAGTCCCTCGTAGATTTGACATATTCACATGCAGTTGTAAATAGAGGTCATCCTGCTCTGTTTGTCTCAGATCTCTGGACCCACCCTCCCTTCCCCTCATCCATTTACCTCCCTTCCTCATCCCTACCTACATCCCTTCATCCTTCCTTTCCTTTCCTCCTCCCTCCTCCCTTCCAATTCAATCTGGGGCATATTTCTCTCATGTCTCTCCCTATAGCTTCTGTCTGGGGATCAGCTTGAGGCTGAAATGTGCCTGAGACGGAACCCCCACACTGTTTCTCCATCCTCCCAGACCAGCATGACAGAGACGTTCTTCATCCATCTTCATCCCTTCACATCCAATTCATCCGATCCGCAAAATCAAACACAGCCTGAATCTCCATGAAAAGATTCAAACGACTGTCGTGGCTCGGTATAAGATTCCTTCTGTGCCATAATAATTCAATGAGATGTGCAGTTCTCACTCAGAGGGTCTCCATGGGGTGAGGAGCTGGAATTCGTACATGCAGATTACTGGAGAGGTTTCTCG
The DNA here is from genome assembly GCA_038501795.1 of Pseudopleuronectes americanus. NCBI lineage: Eukaryota > Metazoa > Chordata > Actinopteri > Pleuronectiformes > Pleuronectidae > Pseudopleuronectes > Pseudopleuronectes americanus. Next base: position 22,408,928 of record CM076725.1, on the reverse strand, counting down.
GACAGGGGGGTCATCAGTCATTTGACCAGTGGCTCAGAGGAAACAAGGAAAACATTTCTGTCTCAGTGAGATGACTCAGCTTGTGCGTCTCCATTCACTCCGATGGTCTCCTCTCCTCCCTCACCATCCTGTTGACCTGCCCATCTATCTGTTCTCCCGCATCAAATTTCCTCTTCTGTTTCCTGCCATTCTGCAACCCATGCCCTGTGTGTGCAGACAGACCCGGTGATGACCCGTGAATGACAAACTACGGAAATGTATTTATATTCAACCTCAACCCTGTCGCTCGTGCTATCTGGATTGCCCTGCCGAATTCCATGAGCGTTACATAAGACCGTGTGAAACGGAGCAGACCTGGCCAAGTGTTTCCTCCTGGTGACGGGGGGGGCAGCACCAGAGTCCAGTTTCTCACAGAGGGAAGCTGCGTGGAAAGAGAAACACAGGAAGACATAAGTGTAACACAACAGGCCTCACCTTGAGTGCAGCTGCAAATGTGAAGTGTCCCACACGGTCAGGTCAGGGGGTCAGGTCTCAAGTGTGACGTGTTCAGGGGGAAATCTAACGGTCCTGGGTTCAGTTAAAGAACCCCGGCCTTTAAGCAATTCAGTTAAACGCTCAATCCAAAAATAACCAGACAAAACCTAAAAAGGAAAATCTGAGATAACAAAAGCTGCAGCCGCACAAACAGCGTCGAGGACGTGATGTCACGAGCACGTTATCAGCAGTGGCATGTTATCCTATTGCAGAGAAGGGGGCGGCAAAAGGAGACAGAGGGAAACAGGAAATATAACCAAGGCCTCTTTTGTTCTTACATCATGTTATGACAGACCCAAAGAAAGTTTTAGAGTAAACACAATTTTCACAGGAAATACTGCTGGATATGTGCGGCAGGAAGGGACCGAGTTTATCGATACACATTCCTGATCGACTCTTATTCGTTTAGTTCTGATATGCATGACGTGCTCACTTTGCTGAGAGGACTCCTCCCTCCTCCTCCTCCTCCTCCTCCTCTTCCTCCCTCTCCAGCTCTCCTCCCTCCTCCTCCTCCCCCTCCAGCTCTCCTCCATCCTCTCCTCCGCCTTGATCCCTTACAGATGTTCTTCCTTAGCACTCCCCTCTGGTGGAGGCCTACTCCTATTGTTCCTAAAATCAGTCCCATGGCACCGGCCGCCCCAGCCCAATGCACAAAGCAGGAGCGTACAACAGTTTCATGAGCAGACTTTCGTGCCGAGTTTAGTCAACATAGCAACAGGTTTTTTGGGAAAACCCCCCAGCTCTCGTTAGGTGGAGAACCTTCACTCCTCTCGTACACGTAAGCCCACATCCCCTTTCTCTCTGGCTCTGTCTTTTTATCGTGACCTCATTGCGAGTCCCCGCTCAGTCCCCGGCTTCCTCGTGTCCTTTTCTCCGTGTTTTCTCTTTTTTCTGAAAAGGGCAAACTCCACAGGCCTGTAACGAGCCCTAATTGGCTCTGATTGGTCGGCTCTGCACACATCTTGAAGTGATTTATGCTCAAGGTTGAGAGGGTTGTGAAGGGTGGGAGCGCCCCGGGTCTCAGAGGTGCTCAGTCCACAACCCAGGAGAATTAAATCCCTGATCCAGATTCTCTTCTTTATGTAGGTCCATGCATATTAATGCAGAATGTGCACGAGAGAGAGATCCCTCACACAGAATGAGACCGGAGCATTTAGCCTTTTCAAAAGGGGTTTCACAGCTCATATTTCGCAACCATACAGTATTGAGCAATCGTTTAATTATCCCGTAATGTCCAAGTTACGTGACTGTTTCTATTTGTCACAAGAGAAACACAAAGAGTGCATAATGACGACAAGAGACCCCAGAACACAGCTTCAGATGACTTTTAACTTGTTAGGTGAACTAACCAGGAGTAATCCTTTCACAGTAAAATGGAACGCGGTCGTTTGAAGGGAAACCAGAAGAGTGCATGTCGCCACAGTGTTGGCACGCTGCAAGTACACAATAAACTGTGTGTGTTCTGGCAGCGCACGGCCAGATAAGGTCTGTGGGATTAATTCATTAGTGTGCTGGCTGCCCAGATGGCTCTCATTACACGTATCTGCTCGATTCATCTCTCTCTGACATAAGTCAAACTGTCAGCAGTGGACTGTCACTATGAAACTGGGTGATTCAAGACTTTTGTATCTTTTTCATTTTTTGGCAAAGGTCGGTACTGACTGATATTATAGGCTTTTAGGAATCCATTTAAATCTGCATGAAGCTCAAACAAATCACATGAAACAGATGTTTTTAGTTTTTCATCGGTTTCTTCTTCCAAATTTGAAGGTTTAAACTTTTAAGCTCCATATTTTTTCCTTTATTATTCTGATATCAAACTATAACGCTCAAACAATAATGAACATCTGTCTGAACACTTTCTCTGAAGTAGTGTGATTCATTATACAAGGTAGTTTTGCCTCAAAGCTATTCCGCACACAAACCACGAGATGGCGCTGTGAGACCAGGGTTGTAAAATCCATCTCGAGTTTCACAGGACATCAGGGAGAAGAACTTTCTAAAAGACTCAACTCTGCTCTCTTGTGGCAGCAGGAAAGACAAACATGTAGGTCTCCTTACCTTGATTTTTGTCACAGGGAATCGAACATATGTCACATTGAGGGAAAGAGGAGATCTTGATAGATACAAGTCAAAAAGAAACAGACAATGGAGACGGACCTTAAGCCAAGAGGACGAGGAAGACAAAAAGAAGAGACTCACACAAAATGCATCCGAGATAAGATCAGAAAACCTTCAAACCTTTTCATTCAATAACCCAATATAAAACCTCACTTTTGGGGTGGGGGGCATGTTGATGAGTGGTGTGTGTTTTGAAGCAGAGAGCTGTACACCTCAACCCAGTCCTTCTCTGAAGTCTTGCTCTGGGCTCGTCAGGAGACGCTCAGGTCCTGCACATCAAATATTAATTTCACAGAAACTCCTAGGCCTTTAATAATTCTCAAAGAAGTGTGCCGAAAGCAAAGCCTTGCTATCCCAGGCACGTTTCTGTCTGGACAATGGATTCAAGGGAGCACGGGGAAGGAGACGGAAGGAAGGTGGGGGGGAGAGAGGGAGAGAGTGAGCGGGAATTGGATCTATTGTATTGGCCCGATAACAGATGGCTTGCTTGAAGAGATGTGCAGTGTGCAACAGGCAGTGTGTAACGACAGCAGATTGTGGTTCAAAGTTGGTGGTGACAAATAGAGATGATGTTGAAAAGTCATTTTAACCATGAAGATTTCAGAGTTCTGTAAATATCTGGTGGATGTTCTCAAATCGATTGAGTTTCCACTGGCCTTGATATCAAAGCTCTTTTTGAAAACCCTGCTCTCATCGCTGTTATCACACACACCTTGTCCCAGTGTGTGTGATAACAGCCGTCACCTGATCTCATCCGATCTGACCCCCCCTCTCGTCCAGGCCTTCACTCCAACCGCAATTACACCACACCGGATGGATGAACCTCGCACTCATTACCCAGCGCATCAGAGACCGTGACTGAACGGATCTGTCCCCTCTGGTGAGTGTGTGGCAGGTGGTGTGTCGACTTGGCCCCCCGCCCCGCCCCGCTCCCCGCTCCAGTCCCCGGCCCTGGCGTGATGATAAGAGCCTGGCGTGGAGAATCAGACAGCGGAGCTCTGGCCTTTCAGCAGCGAGCAGGAGAAAATGAGCCATGAAGGAAATTGGTGGTGATTATCTTTATTATCAGCCAGGGGAGTAACCGTGGAAACGGCGACCTGTGGGGATGCACAAGCTGTTCCGGCAGCTTGCTGATTGGCCCATACAAGCTCCAGTGGTAATTAACATCTGCATATGCAAATGAGAGCTCCAGCTCGGGGAACTCTGGCTTCCTCACCTGCAGCCTGCACTCAGGCTGGGGAGGCATTTGAGTTTGTGTCACTGTGTGCATCCATAAGAGTGCAAACACACACATGCACACACACACACACACACAAATCCAATTATGTGTGTTCTGTGACTTCAGATTCTTAACACAAACCCGTTCCTCCGTGCACTTGTGTTGTATTTTAATGTCCCGGCTCATTTGCATTGCTGGAAAAAGACTTACTCCAGCACTTTTTGGAAGCACAGTTGTTCTGGGTGGAACCGGAGGCCGCTGGGTTCGAATGGACGCCGCCCACCTCTTTGTTTTTTGCTGTGCGGTGCTAAAAAGAGAAGAGGCCACACGACGGGAGGCTGACAGGGAGCCTGCTGGGGGAACCTCATTACCGTCTCAGGGGAGCAGGGACCAGTGGTGTCCACAGGAAGACACCGACCGGCCGCCTGGGGATAGGAGCAGTCACAGAGGAGAGACGTAGAACTCATCGTCTACATGTCAGGAGGAAACGTCTCATACACCAACGCATGGAGACGAACACAGGCAATGGTCAATTTGAAATATTGGGCCTTTTTGCATCATATATTGTCTTTTTGCAGACAATGGAAAAGAAAACATCCAAAATACAGATGTTGGCATTTAAGTTAATTCAGTTTGCGTCTAGAACAAGAAAACATTGGGATTTGTAAACTCTGGGGGAAATATTATTCAATTTCCCTATTTTATATTCTGAAGGTTCAGTTCATAGATCATTAATAACCTGGTTTATATCACATTTTAATCCTAAACGTGTGTTGGGAATACATTTTCACAGCTGTTTTCATATGTGTAGATTGATAGAAAGAGATAAAACAAACATCTAAACCTTTAACTCGAAAACGTTGAGAAATTGAAACAGGAACATGGATGTGATTTATTCAAGCACTTGAAATTTGTGTGAATTAGTTAATGTGATAATGCATCCTGTCATATGTCAAGATACTTTTGAAGAAAAACCTGTAATGGAAAAAACTAACATGATATATTTTCATGTTTCTAATTATTATAGGATGTGTTTTTGTTTGTGTTACACCCAGGACTCTTCTGATTATTCCCATGTTTATTCACGTGTGCATCTGCTTCCAAACATCACACCATTAACTGCATCATGTGTGACGTGCACATATGTGTGTGTGTGTGTGTGAGGTTAACACTTGCTCCTGAACGAGCCTCTGACCCGTGAATTATGCAGAGCGCCCACAGACGTGGCCGGCGTGTGTCGTGCTGTGGAGTTCTAATGAGAGAGCGGCGAGACGGGCTGCAGAGCGCACTGAGAGTGACAGCTGCTCTATAAATAGAGCCTGTGCTGAGAGCTTGTGACACTGGCAAAGCATGGAGAGGGAAGAGCTGAGCCTGGAATATGGTTTTTACCACTGGAACAGGGAGAATGCTCCATCATCTGGAGGAGACAGGATCGGACAAATGAATTTAAAGGGATAGCTCACACAAAAATGAAAATATATTCATTATCCACTCACCTTTAGGCCGATGGAGCGTTTGCGTCAACACAACATTTGAGGAGTTTCAGGGGTAAACAGCGCTGCAGCTCAAAATGAAGTAAATCACGACCTTTTCTTCAAACATAAATCTAAATAAAAACAGAATATGTCTCCATTCTGCTGCTGTGGTGTCATCCAAGTGTCCGTGAGCCCCCGACATTCCAAATTAGACTACAGTGGTGTCACTTCACATCGTGTTTTTAGCCTAAATGTTGTGAAGCTTCTCTCCTCGCCTCTGTTCTCACCTCTGGCAGCATCACAAGTTCTCTCTGATCTTGTAAACTTTAGATAGAGCAAAGGTGCAGTTTGTTTTGAAGCTCTTTACATGTTCACCCATACGCTCGTCTACAGATGAACAATTCTGCAAACACCGCAATATCATGTTGATCCATAACCTGTTTATGATAAAACACATGTGACAAAATGTCGGCTGTGATTAATAAGGAAACAAAGACTAACAACCACTCGGATCAGAACGAGAAGCGACGAGCTCCAACAAAGTGTCAGGAATCGTTTCATTGTGAAATTAATACGCCACTATTCTTCGAAATGGGGTTGAAGTCACCCCTGGCATCCTCTTGTGCCAACACACATTAATTATTTCAGAATTTGCCTTGTAATCCGGGCTGAGGATCCTACCCAGAACGAATGGGATGTCAGCTTTACGCAGCTACTTGTAAAGGCATTACAGGGCCTTAAGTCCCACGTGGATTTGAATTGGTCCCAGCGGTACAGGATTAGAAGCAGCGGGGATTAGAACCTTCCCCAGAGGAAATACAGGAGGAGGCCAAGGGACTCGAGATGTAGAATAGTGCTTCATATACTGGGATGTGGAGCGACACTGGTTCTGCCATAAACAAAGACGGACGACATGACAGCTTCTCAAAAGAGAAGCAAAAAACATCTGGATCACCCCCTGATGGCTGGCCGTTGTATTGATTATAGAAGTTTATACTGCACATAACACAAATGCACTACCTTCAATAGGATCCACATACCTTGTGTGTATATACCTCATATATATCCATATATGATCCACTTCATCCTGTACATATTGATCCATTCTTGATTCAGTAAATCTGCACCATATAATAACCTGTTTGTTATTGATCCATATTTGTTGCACTGCACTATTTCCCTCTGGTCATAATAAAAGGTGAAATGTTTCTTGTGCACATTGTTTCCTGTTGTTTTACTGTCTGGTACAGTTACTCTTTATTGCACATAGTGGTCACGTTTATTGTATGTTGTTATTCCTTAATTTTGTACTGATACATAAATCTGAATCTGATTGAAGCTCTTTCCCAGTTCTCTCTCTCTTCCCACTCACCTGCAGCTACTGGCTCCTGCTTCTCTCCAGTATAACAAACCAGCGTCCAGCCGGTTGGACAGTTATTGGAAAGTATGAGCACTTGCACTCGAGCCTCAGTGGTCGTCTGAAGTTGTTTTCTGCCGGCTCGCCGACCTCGGGGCCATTTGGACTCCAGATAAACACACTGACCCAAACCTCCGGCAGAACTCTAATGTGATTGCATGGCCCCGTGATGGTGCAGAGGAGCTGCAGGAAGACAAACTATCACCCATTCAGCGTGTTACAGCCGGGGGGGGTTACTGCTGTAGCTGCTGGCCGGGAGAGGAAGTGAGTGGGAATAAGAGGATGAACTCAAGAGTAGCAGGTGAGGGCCGAGCTGTAAACTTTGTCTCCCTGGCGCCCACGTTCACTGGAGGAGTTTGGTTGATGTGCCAGACATGTGCCTCAGGACAGAGGTGTTCAAACTGTGAGTCTGCCCCCCCCCACCCCGATGGGAGGTGTGAGGAGAGAGTGACAGGTATGATACCACAGCGCTGGAAACAACAGGATATTTGATATTGTGGTTGAGCTCCTTCATCAACACAGTCGGCAGCAGCGGATTCAACGAGGCAATTTGCAGCACTCCCAGACCCTCGATGCACAATTGCGCAATTTGAATCAAACTCACGCTCCTTCTCTTCTCAGTAACTCAGTCAAATCGGCACAAACACAACACAACACATTTTTATATTCAGCTGTGACTTGTGTTTCCAGGGGATGACATTATCTCTGTTGTGTAAACAAGTAAATGTCTAAAAATGTGCTTTGAAATGGTCGGGAAAAGAAGAGGAACTGATAAAAGCTCATATTAAATATACTCAAAACATGATGTTATTTATCCGAACTCCAAATCTCACAATAGTTCGAGAGATCCCTTCAAATTTGGCAAAAATGTTCAGGCTCTCACATTTTTAAGGTCAAGGGTCAAGGTGGCTTCAGAAATCCTGTTTATGGCCTCTTGAATATCACGTTTCTATAGATTTATTCTAATTCAAATAAAAAAGGAACAAGCAAATAGATTTTCTAACTAGTAAATCAATAAAAAGACAATTAAATTAAATTATAATTAACTCTGGCACCTTGTTAATCTGCAATTCATTTGCTTAACCTGCTTTTCTTGTATTTTCATTTCATTATTATTGTATTATGTCAACATTTAAACTTTGTTTGTATAATTTGTATATTCAACATTTGATATTTATTCTATGAGTGACAGGTTGTTAATTGTGTCTCAAACAAAAAGACGTGGATACAGATTTCAGCTCTATGCAATTTTTAACCAGCAAAGTTTATTTATATATAACAACAGTACAAATTGAATCCTTGGCTTGCAAAATAGGTGTGCTTCATATTTACAATAGGTACACAATAATATATTATCATAACAAAACCAAAGCAAATAAAAAACAAGAGAACAAACTTTTTTAAATACTTTAAGTTTCTTACAATTTTTCACAACACTTTTTATAAAACAAGAAGAACAGACAGCCATTATTATTATCATCTTCATCATCATCATCATCATCATTGCCAGTAATAACTATTTTACAGAACTCCAGTGTCTAAAAAGGGTTTGTTTACAACGTGTTGAAAATGGAAGGATACTCATTTTATACTTGGTGATAATTGAGATTATTACATTGATCTGGATTTCAGTTCCTCAGTCTGATGCCATGAAACAAACAATAACAAAATGTTTTGTCTTCTATAGGGATGATGACATGTGCCAGAAAAGAAACACAACAACATCTCCTCGGCGACACATTACACCGAAAGCAGAACAAATAAAAAAAGTGCACGTAGCATCTTCAGTTTGCAATCAGCTGGAGCTGGAATGAGGTCGTGTTCATGAGCGTCTCTCCGTGTCACTGCAGAGAGAGTCAACATGCTTCCTGCTTCTCACTTCAATCTGAATTGAAAAGGTTCCCAGAATCAAGCATGGAAAACAAGCAATAAGCAACAAACACCCCAAAAAAAAATCTCTTTCACAAAAGAAAAGGTGCATTCAGGTGTGATGTAAGACTCGTACAAATGGGCTTTAAGGGAAGAATCGCAGTTCGACTCTAACAGAACTGAAGCATGAAATATAACACATGCAAAAAAAATCTCACACGAGTCAAGAGGAGGCGATGATATATAAATGATTTTTTGAGGAGAAAAATCTGCTATGTGTGTCACTGATTTAAGATCTGATGACAGAACTCCGGAGGGACTTGAACACACCTACAGTTCATCCCTTGGGAAAAGGAAAAGGCATTTACGTCCGTTTAAAATGATAAAAACAAAAAGAAGCATTACTCCAAACAAGCAATGTGAGGTATGAGGAGGATACAATTCTATTCGCTGAAATTGGGAAGACACCTTAATCAAAAGGAAGAAGCTTTGTGTGTTTGCACTCTGGATCCGTTGTGTACCTACATGTTTGGGGTGTCAGGGAGCGAAAGGAGGAAAACACAGCTACTCTGACCCACTTCTGCCCCCCACTGGCCAGACTCTGTAACAGCGAGTCACTCATCACCACATCTTACATTACTCTGGCTGCGAGTTTGAGTTTCTCTTCCCCCCCCATCTCCTGATCACACCGTGCTCACAACTGACTCACATCAAAGAGCAGCTTCAAAGCCGGAGCAGGAAGCTAGAGCTAAAGGGGCGCTCTCTCTCCATCTCTCTCTCCATCTCTCTCTATCTTCCCCTCTCTCCCTCTCTTCTCGACACTTCTCTTCAAACAGGCGAACTGAGCACCGAGCCAGGAGATGTCTGCCTGAGCCCGGGTCCCGTACCCTCTTCACCTTTCCTCTCTCACTTTATCTGGCAGCCGAGCGTCTGGGCCAGGTATCCCCAACAAAGGAAAAAGCCACGCTGGGCTCCGAGAAGCACTGAGAGAAATGTGCCAGAGTCCAGGACTAATAAGATCGTGAGCATGCAGGTGGGTATCTAAGGCCACAGAGAAAAAGAAGCACCTTTCACCCGCCCATGGTGTTTTTCACACTCTCAGCACACACACACACACACACACACTCACACACTTGCAGTACTGCACTGTACAAACCGCTAGTACTACCAATGTTCAAGTACTTGATGTAAACAACAAGCAAATATATATATATATATATCTGAGAGGAAAAATTAAACCCAGAGGACGGAATCTACAGTTTGTCGTCGCCCAGCTAGAAGGTTGGAAGGTTACATCGGCCTTTTAGCTGGTGACTGTTTGGTTTAGGTCTGAAGACGCATTCCACAGAACATGAAACACACTCCGTCTTAAGTTCCTCCTCTTGTTCTCGTACCTTTCTTGTCTTTTTTTTAAACTCCAGTCACACTCGCTTTCAACCTCAACCGGCTCCACACTCTGAAATACGAGAGCTCGGCTCCCTCTGTAAAGCATAAACCGATTTTTGACACATTAGCGAAGAATCGGAAAGGACAGGATCTTTTTGGCACTCGGTCAAAGTCGACCCACTCGGCTTTTTAATGTCCGTGCGAAGACGTGGACGGTGGTCGGGTTAGATTCTCCCATCAGCTGCCGTCTCAACTGGCCAACAAGAACTGGCCAGACTCATTAGCACTTGATCAAATCAAAGATGGAGTCTTAAAGACTTTGTGATGTGCGATCGCATGCAGAGGAAACAGAAAGTTCCCACAGATACAAACAGAGTTTACCAAAATGTCTGATGTGGTATCTAATAGACTCTCAATGCTGTGAAGATGGACGACATGACAAATCCTCAAAAGAGAATAACAGGATCACCCCCTGGTGGCTGGCTGAAGTATAGGTCTTAAATCCCACCTCCTCATTAGATAAATGTTTCTTTCACGTTGGGGGTGTTCATCCCGTGTTTTATCCAGAAGGTGAAGACCTGTCGTCCATCTCCTCACACAGTCACTGGTTTGTAGTGACCACTCTCCTCTAGCAGAGAAGTGGACGGTAACCGAGCCGGACGGTTTGGGGTTCAGGACGGTCGACACTTGATGCTGTAAATATCTACGGAGCTCAGTTCAACTGAGTCCCTCTGTGTTTTGATAAAACTCAAAATAGACGTACACTCAATCAAAACAAATAAAAAAAAATTTTTGTACATTCACAGACACTGATTGGCAAGTTATCGACCGGTACACACACAGAAAGGAGGAAGCCTTGGACGCCCGGGTGATGCTGAGTCAAAGGTCATCTCCTAAACACACTGTGGACCTCGTCTGTCATCATCCTCAGTGTAGGTGCGAGCATGGTGGCTGAGCCGTGACTGTTCGATGAAGACGCGCGTGCACAGAGATTCCTGTACACGTCTGATTGGACGAAGAGCAGAGACGTTGAAGCATCAAGTCCGAGGAGGCAGGGAGTAGAGAGAGAAGACACGGATCATGGCCTGTATAACGACCACGCCCCCCCCGATGCAGCCTCACTCTGTCCATTTCTCTGTACAGCAGCATCCTGGAGGTAGTATTTCAACTGCAACTGATAATATTCACATGTACAAGTACAAAAATAAAAATCTGAGAGATCTGAGCGACGCTGTCCAACGTGAGGTTTGCTCCTGTGCTTCACGCTCCTTTTTTTTTGTTGTCTCCATTTCACACTCGGATGAGAGTTTCTGTCTCAGTAGAGAATAAATCTGTTTGTCCGTTTGCTCTCAGAGTCTTTGCAGGAGTCTTCCTCAGTGCACACACACACAGACACACACTCACACACACACACACACACACACACACACACGCATGCATGCACCCACTTTCCTGTTAAACTGAGTAAAACTAAAAGCAAACAAAACAAAATAAACACACAAGCCATGTTGTTGTCTTCTCTGCTAATGTTCCCTCTCCCCTGTGCCACTTTGGGCCCCCAGCTGCAGGGGCCTCTGTCTCAGTCTGTGGGCCCTTAGGGCTCATGAAGGTCAAAGAGGGAGTGTAACAAATGAATGCAGTTGTGTGTCTGTCGGGGGCCGTGAATACAAGAGGTCCCAGGTCCGGCTCGTGGTTGAGGCCTCCCCCCCCCACGACGAGAGGTAAGTAATGTGGGACCATTTTTGGAAGGTCCAGTGGAGGCTGTGGTCTGCTCTTCCTCGTTCCCTCTGCTCGCCAGCAGGGGTCGCTCTCAGCTCTCCAGGGACATCGCGGCGATGAGCTGCTCTACCTTGTAGCCGAGCCGCTGTTTCCTCGCCTGCTCGTCCTGCTCCAGAGCGGCCATGATCTGTACAGAAGCAAAGGAACAGGTCAGATACCATCCATAAAAGATCTGTGTGTGTGTGTGTGTGTGTGTGTGTGTGTGTGTGATTCCATCCTTGTTGTGTTACATTGACAGAATTAGATGTGATGACCTTTAATAGTGAGTAATGGGCGTCTGCTGCTTTGGTGTTTCAAAACCTAGAATTACATTTTTTACAGAGCGGCGTGGATTTTGAGGTTTCTGCTCCAGACATCACACGAAAGAATTACATCAGCGCCTTTTGTCTCTGACAGCATCGAGACACGTTTGTGTATTAGCTTTTTCCTGTTTTATCTTCTCAGCCCCATCTCGTACATTTTGGCATTTGTCAAGTAGGGTTCAAAAGGGATTGAGACAGGCTCTGCTCTCATCTCTCTCATCGGGCGTCTGCCCTGTCAGGACCCATCTGTGTCAGGGTGACACCAACATACACGGAAAAGGTCTTTAATATGAATGTAACAGTGTGAAAAAAAATACATGTATTACAATGTGTCTTCCACACCTTTCAAATGGATGCATCCAAATGCTGCAGCTGTTATTTGACAAGGGTTTGCTGCTGTGTATGTTTATTACATTAGATCCATTTCACATCGGTCTACAAGCAGTGTTTGATTCAATAATTGATCGGTCCTGCTTATGCAAAATGTGATTTAAATTATTCTGAAGTAAGAGATGAATAATGGATTAATATGAGAGGGGGGGAGGGGGGGGGCGTTTTCCATGTTGGGTCACGTTTTAGATTACAAATATTATTTTTCCTTTACTTATTCAGTTTTTTTTGTCACCTACTTATTTAGAGGTAGGAAAATAAATCAGTAATAAATATTAATGAATTATCTGGTTTGTGTCGGGCCCCTCTCACGATGTCCACAACACACAGTGCCATGTGTATTCTGGTGCTTTGGGACATTTCATGAGGTGTATCATGTCTCCGCTGATGGGAAAGTCGTTGAAGTCTTTCCGTCCTTCAGCCGGTCACGATCACAATATTCATTTTCAGGAGTTTGGCGTTGGCAGGCTGTACGAGCGTGCACCGTTCATGCAGTAAAAATCAACTGTCTGCTTTTTGTCGTTAGGGCTCCTGCTCTCTTTTTACTCCGCACGACAAATTCCTTTGTTGGCTGCCGGTCCTTCTGCGGAGCACAGCCTCTGCCTGCCCACCTACCATCTTCCACTCATCTGCTTAAGTGCTCTTAAAGTCTGGCAGCGACGAGCGCAGCGCTTCCTCCTCCTCATCGGGCCAGATAGCAATCTATTATTAATCTGCAGCACTGTATGCAGGTGCAGCTCCCACCACCATCTCCCAAATCCATTTAAGCAGGCTGCCGCTCTGGCCTGGCTCGCCCGGCACACAGCCCCTTTGTGAAGGGCGGAGTGAGAGAGTGAACGAGCGCTACGCTAGATGAGGTTTTTCTATACGCACTAAGATCTGAAGAGATAGGAGACACTGGACGGGAGTGAAGAGGTGTATGTGTGCACCAGACAGCAGCAACTGCAAAATGTTGCAAAAGCGAGTGTGTTAAATGCACGGAGAGCAAAGGGGTAATGGGTAAAAAGAGAAGAATTGCAACGGAAGGAGGAGGCAGAGAGAGAGAGAGAGAGAGAGAGAGAGAGAGAGAGAGAGATGAGAGAGAGAGAGAGAGAGAGAGAGATGTGGTCCAACAGAAAGGTCAGGCTAATGCTTCCCAGAGGAGGACCTGACATTAGAAGCAGAATGTCTCCATGAATGCTCTTTCCTTCCTCACTCTTCCTTCCCTATCGTCCTCCCTCCATTTCCATGTGATCTAACAGCCCGTGTGTGTGTTTGCGTGGCCTATGATTCTACGCCCTAGATAACAGGTAGCTCATTCTCACTCGGCACAGGCACGCTGAGTGTGTCGACATCCACTTTCTCCTTCTCAGATCAGATCAGACACCCTGCCTTGTTAAGCTCAGGTCTCATCACACCTCTGGGCTTTGGGGGAGTCTACTGAGGACTCGGAGCTGACCTCACTAACCTTCTCCAGATATGAATAGTCTGCGAACACCGAGGGCGAGTTATACATACGTTAAAGTGTGGGTTAAATCTGCAGCGTGCCTCTCGTTCAATTTGTGCTCACGATCTGCCCGTAATTAGCGGCTGATTCACGAAGGCAGGAGCTCATTATGCAATCAGCGCCTGGGACGGCCCTGCAGGTAGAATGTGTGAGTGGAGTGCAGCTCGGTGTGGAGTTCACCAGAGGAGAGCAGAGAGCTCAGTGGAAGAAACTACACTGCAGAGGAAGACTTAACAATATAACACAACATTTAGTAAGAGGCACTGGGTTCAACAGCAGCTGAGAAAGAAAAAGAAAGTATAATGTAACCTCTCTGTTGGACTTTGGATTGTTAAAGCATCAGGAGTCATTACTTGGAAAAGGCAAAAAGCCAGAGAGGGAAAATAGAGAAAGAGAGATAATGGATGGAGGATGATTTAAATAGAATATAGAAGGGTTAAATGTCTTATAAGATTTAATTAACAATAACAGCATCTCCTCTTTGTTCGGTGTTTCCTACACTGGTGTGCTGCTCGTGGTGGTGATGTTGACTGCAGCTTTTCTTTATGGAGGTGTAAGAGGGACCTGAAGTAATTGAGCCTGAGCAGATATAAGAACCTGCTGCAGGAGTCAGTCTGCAGAGCCTTGAGGCTGATTCCCCCCCCCGCTGCTGTGCTGCACAAAGAGCCGTAGAAAACCAGAAACCCCTGGTCTGGTATTTTTCGGCTGTTGTTGTGACCTTGGTTGCTTTTTTATTAAAAGTTAAAATGAAATAAAATAAAATAAAATGGTCATATGTCTTTATTTTGTGTGTGTGTGAGTAAAAACGTGAGTGTAGGCAGATATCACCGACCTCCTCGCTGTACTTGCTGATGTAGGAATAGATCTCGTTGAGCGCGCTGATCATGTTGAACTCTGTCGAGTGGAGTCGGGCCTGCTCGGCCAAATACGCATTCATGTCCTGGTCGCTGATGGACGGCAGCCGGTTGATGTCGGCGTAGTACCTGAGGACAAAGCAGAGACTTTAGTAAAAGCTCAGTTGAGACCCTGAAGTCTCTAAAGTCACATATTGAAGTAATAACATCACTTCACAGTAACACAAGTGCATGCTGAGACAAAAGACTTAAACAGAATCATGTAGTGAAGCAGAGACTAAAGAGAATCATGAATCTATTTCCCAAATATCACATATTTTATTTCAAGAAGAGGCAAAAAAGGAATGAGACGGGGCTCTCCTACCTCTCTACCCAGCTCTTGTAATTGGGGATGTCTTTAGCGTAGAGCAGCTTATTGGATGGAGAGTCCTTGCCGAGGCGGTGCTCTGACGTGGAGCAGGAGTCCATGAAGGTCTGAGCCACCACGGACAGACAGGCGTCCGTGATGCTGCTCTTGTGGATGTCAAACACAAACTGTGGGTTCTTGATCACGTTCACCCAGAAACGCAACGGGAGGCTGCAGGAGGGAGACAAAGAGAATCGGTGAGAGACGGACAGAAGAGATCTGAGAGGGTCGGTTAAAAGCCAATCGTGTGATGAAAGAAGAAGTTGCATCACGGTGTAGAAGTCGACTTACCAGTTGCTTTTCCACGTGTGACGTACGTCTGTGTCGTGAATGGCGTGTTTGTCCGCCTGCTCGTCCAGGAAGTCAAACATGTATTTGATGGCCAGGGGAAGAGAGCTCCCCCTGTGGACCGTGCTGAATAACGTCTCAAATAGGTCGTCGACGAATTTTTGAAGTGTACCCTGGGAGAAAAATACAACTGCGGTTAAAAACACAAGCGGAATTCAACAATGTCGTGATAAATGTTAAAAGTTGAAGGTGTAACATTTAAGTGAAAGAGATCTATTGAGAGAAATTGAATATAAAACAACCCTAGTGGTGTTTTTTCCTTGTGTATAATCTTCTAAATTGTACAAATTGTTGTTTTCTTTACTTGAGAATCAGCCGAATATATTTAAATCTATCTTATATTTACATCTATGGAGGCCACATGTTTTTAACAGGAGGCACTTTCATGTTTGGAAGGAGAGGTGAGGTGTATCCACCTGCAACATGCAACTTCAACACTAGATGTCACTAGATTCTACACATAGAAGCTTTAAGAAAACTGAGCTTGTTGGGAGTTAGTGGGAACATTGATGTACCTTGGTCGCCAGCAGCCGGGTCAGATAAATCTCAGACACCATCTTGCTGCCGCGGTCTCCTTCCTTCTGGTCCCCGTGCTCGTGGTTCTTCACCAGATGCCACACCTTCACGCCGCTCTCCAGGTCGGGGGTGATCATGGGGGCACGCGATCGCAGGCTGTCGGGACTTCCCGTGTAGCGGAACGACGAGTCTGTCCGGGGAAAAGACAAAGAGAATTATTGGTAAGACTAAATGACTGTGATTAAAAAAGCTTCCCTTTGTGTTATTTAAGCAAACAGCTAAAATAGCACACCCTCAACAAACACACACACAGCACCTCTCTCATTTCCATCTCTCCTTTGTAACTCATTACAAAGCTGAATCCTGCTCTAAGCCAGGCTGGGGGGGAAGTTGCAGTGGTGCATAATTTCCTAGAACAGCAAAGTGCTGAGCGGGAGGGGAAGTTGCTGGTGCCTGGCTTTGCATTGATTCGTGGCATCCCTCTTGATATTGGTATCCGTGGTGACACAAGGTAAAAGTAAAACCTGTTTTCCTACATTAGACCCAACGTGCAGGACATCGGCATTTAGAGAAAACAACATATTTATTCTCTGGATCCCACGTCCATCCTGAATTGTATTTTTGTTCAGTTTCCCTGCCTCTGTGTCTGGCTGCTCTTAAAAGCCCTCATAATTGGCTCTTCTCTGCCACGTCGTGCCAACGCCATGTTGTTATGTCCCACTCTAATCAATGCATCAAAAGATCCTTAATTTGTAACGCACTGAAGCCACCCTCCTTCATCCATCCATACGTACACACTCCTCGGCTCTCGTGCTCTGGCCTCCTTGCTCTTCCCGAATGATGCTGGTTTCTCAGTTTCCCTAATTAGCAGGCATCTACTGCTGGCAGCTCGCTCTCCAGAGATTCAGGATCTCCACGAGAAGCTTTCTCACCTGCCTTCAGAAGCTGAGCGGGGCAACAACAAAGCTTTTCGCCGCCGTTACAGCCACTTACACGTTCCGAGTGAGAACGGCTTGCACCTCTGGAGTGGCCCCCCGAGGGACCAGGGCCTGAGTCAGGGGCTTTGGATGTACGTGGCTGCATGCAGGGTGGATTGAGGTCCCAAATCCCATCTTAATCCAGTCACTGGATTTTACTGCCTTGCTATTTCTTCATCCCCTCCGTCCCCACCTGCACCCTAAGCCTTTCCCCCAACTCCCCTCCCTCTATATGACCCGCAGCCCCTTCCCTCTCTCACTGCCGTCCCCAGCTCCTGGGCACAGTCGGGCTGCAGCGGGGGGGCTGTGTTCGGGCTGATTTTAAAGGCTGCAGGGAGGAGCGGGTGGGTGCCGGTGGTGTAAATTGAGTCAAGATGCTAAGTGTTGAACGTTAAATTGGTATGAATCCATCAGCGAGTGTCGCGGTGCAGCTGTGCCCGCGGCGTCAAACAGTGATTGATGAGGGACGGGCTCATGCCAGCAGAGCTTCTGCTTCCTCTGCCGTGCAAACACAACTCAACAAGTAACACACAAAAGTAAAACACAAAAATAGCAGACTGAAACCTCACTGGAGCTCTATTCCACGACAGATTCAAGTGACTGAGATGCTTGAAGTGTAACGTCCAGATTAAGCAGAAATAACAACATCACCTGAAGGTTTCTCTCACATCTGTTTACAAAGCTTTGGTTTTATATCTTTCCTCACAACAGTAAGGTGCTTTGTTTAAGAGAGTAATAAAGTGTTCTGCAGTCTTTTAAAGGTCATCACAGATACTCCTCATCAGCTCCCTTTCAAATGTCACTCCACGTTATTTCACAGAGCCGTCCCTGGAGAGGAAACGCTTCCACTGAGCAGCTCCAGCTTCAGAGACTTGTAATTGCTCAGAGAGGAAAAAAGGAACTCAGTTCTTTTTTTGTGGTCGACAGTTTTAAAAGCAGTGTTCACTTTCCAGCCACGATCTGATAATTGGCCTTGCTCACTTATCTTCTTCTGTTTGTGTGAAGCACCATTCACAGAGAATAATTAGCAGGCACAAGTTGTCTGGTGCTGCTGTGTGTGTCTGTCTCAGGACCACAGTTGGTAACCAGCGGCAGTGACGACAAGCACATCTGAGGTTTGGGTTTATTTCAGTGACTGTGAAAGAAAGACCTCATACACCGATGACGTAATTTGGAGTCTGTTATTTAGAACAGCTGATATAGCAGCTCGAGGAATGTCACCTGTCACTCGTGACCACTCATATCTCCCTATAATTATATGATAATGGAAGAAATTTAAACCAAACTTGTAAAAAATGAACACATTGACATACATCATGTATATATTGTTGTTTTGTTTTTTATATTATTGCTAATATTGTTCGATGTTGTTTATATTGTTCGATATTGTTGTCTTTATGTTGTTGTTTTTATATTTTTATATTGTTGTCAATTTCCTGTATGTGCAAATATACATGGCAATAAAAATAATTCTGATTCTGATTCTGATTCTGATTCTGATTCTGATTCTGATTTAAAAACTACCTATATTACAAAAACCCTCTTTGGAACGAATTAATTTAATGTTTGCTGTGACATCTTTATCACCATTTACTAACATGGGAGGGAAAGGATTTATCAGCTATACTGCAGCAAGCCATCAGGGGGCGATCAAGATATTTTGGCTCATTTTTGAGAGCTGTCATGTCAATTATCTTTACAGTGATTGGTGTATTTTCACGTATGTGTGTTGTGTACAGTTAGTGCCTGCACCTAGCAGGCTGCTCTGTATTGCATCATCATTACGATAGCATCATGACTTTCTCTCAATCGCACCTCTTCCTCATTTCTTTCTCCATTTTTCCCAATCTTGTGCTGCCCCCCCCCCTCGGCAACAAACAGAGCTGAACCCTCAAGGAGAGAGAATCTAGCTTTTGTTCATAACTGGAACAAAAGCATTATTGTGTGTTTGTGCAGCAATAACAGCAACATTTGCGTGGAAATAACTGTTGATTACCTGTTGAATAGGCTTGAAAATCCATTCCATAACCGCATAATATAATAACAGCATGTAACAAGTGGCATTTCTCAATCAATGGAATCATTTCCCAGCCACAACAAGAGTCTGAAGAGAGCAATCTGGGCCACCAGCTCACCGTATCTGCTGATGGAGGAGCGTGATATGCTGGCCGAGGTGGGGATGTTGTATGACGAGGTCTGTTTCGGCACCAGAGCCACAATGCAGCGGTCCGACACCTGAGAAGAGACACATAAAACATGTTAGCATCATATTGTTTGGATGATTTACATTTAGATTTTGGACCCTTTTCGTTTTGCTCTGCTTGTGCTCGAACTCTGCGTTTGCGCTCAGATTTTTTGGTTGGGCAGATTTCCTTCATGTGTATTCAGAAGCAGCGTTTGTGCACGATAAGAGCTGGAGTGCAGGAAATCTGTCCAAGTGTGAGTGAGTGCCGGGTTTTGAGTGAAAGCATTACCAAAAACGAAAGTGTTTCTCTTTCAAACTAAAAGAGCACACTCTTGAATGAAGACATTAGAAAAAACACATTGAATCAGAGTAATGATACAAGAGAGAATGTCAGGTTCCAAGTAAATAATCTTCCCGAAAACAAAATGTATCCCAATTCCCTCGGCTACCCGTCCCTCCCTGTCATGGCTGTCCTCCCTGCTGGTCGCTACCACAGATCCATCGGCTCGGCGGAGTGCAGCGGCTGCGTGACGGCTGCACTCCACATGCCTGTCACTGTCATCGCCCTTTACAAACATTAGAGACATGGTGTGAGGTTTGAAACGAGGATAAGATGCTCAGAGGGAAGAGACGAGGGAGGAGAGGGACTGGAAGGCTGCCTGTCTCAAAGCGTAGGTATAACGACTGCATTAGAGATGCAGTGAATCAGACTCAAAAGAGAAAGATGAAGAGAGGAGGCTGTGTAAGATGTCATCAAAAAGAGTCGGATACTGAGGTTCATCCTTCTCCCCCGACGGGTTTCGTATTTACAAAGGAGCCTTGGCCTTACATGACGTCCTCCAGTCACTTCGGATCATCTCCAAGAAGCTATAAGAGGCTCCTTCACTGAAACCTAACCGTGCATGAAATGCCAATTTCACCCCGAATCAATCTTTAATATGCGAGCATTACCAAGTGCAACTAACGCAGCAAACAAAACTTGCCGTTTCTTTTGTTCGGGAGCTAAAACAACAAACAGACTTGCTGGCTGGCATTTACAGCCCGAGCCCCGAGGAGGGATTTCTGCCTCAGACCCCTGCACAGAAGAAAAACTGACGAGCCTGCGGTGGAGACGTAAACAAAAGTAAAATGCCAGGCTCCAAAAGGAATGCCTCAAAGAGTCGATATAGAAGAGGGAGACATTTCTTCTTTTCATTTGTTTTAGCAGGAATTGTTTTTTTCCCCGTCAACAATCCTTTGTAGGGAAATAAGCCGCTGGATGTGGAAAGGACAATTACTGAATTGCTGCTTTCTCTTGAGAGCAAACTCCCCGTGTGTCGTCCCCACCCCTTTGTCCCGAACTTCCCCAACTAATCTCGGCTGTGTTATTGGTTGGATTCGCCATCTGGCTTCTACTGGCCACACTTCAGGAATGAAGCTGAGTATGAAATCTGGACGAATCCTCTTACTGATGCAGCTCCGGCTCTCAGACCTCTTGAAGAGAAATGGAAATGGTCGCCATAACCCCTTCCCCCACCCTCCACTGAAGGTCTCCGCTCTCCTTCCCAATTTTCTCTGCTTTCCTGCACCTAATTTCTACGGCCTCTCCGTCCTACAGCTGCCTCTCGGCTGCCGGTGCTCAGACCAGCTCTAATACACCACCGATGTGGACTTCCGTGAAGTTTCTATGATACATTTTCCCTGGAGAGCATGAAATAGCCTCTCTGCCGCCCTTCCCTTTTTACACCTCCCTCCATCTCGCCCTCTCTCTTTCTCTCGGCTTTTTATGGCTGACAGAGAGGCTACAGCCGAGATGGGTCCTTGTGATAGAGTAAATGATTGAAGGCGTGCAGATTCGCCCTTCAGGGATAATCCAGTGTGGGGCTGATAGGAGGCAGGTATGATAAGGGCTGTGGGCCCCAGCCTGTGATAACACCTTCCATTAGGCAGTGTAGAGCTGACCAGACAGCAGAGTGTGGTCAGCCCATATCTTTCACTTCGCAGAGCTCCCAACACGAGCCACAGCCCCCGGTCCCAGTCCCAGTCCCCTCTGGGTCCTATCACTTCTGGATTCCAGCCCTCAGATCCTGACGCTCGGCCCAGTAGCTTGGAAACACACGAGCAACAGTCGTCAGGAGTGACGAAATGTATAATGGACGATTGCATGTGAATGGGACTCTCTGTCACGGTGTCACAAAGTGTCGTTTGAAGAGATAAAGGCCAGTGTGCATACTGACTGAATTTAAGTTGGGTTTTAAAAAGCAATGAAATATGTCACGGAGGAACCAGTGTGAGTTCTTACAAGCTACAGATATGACTCAGGCTGCAGCAGCAGTGCAGTATTGATCAAAGTGTCTCTCTTCTTCAATGGAAAACAATATTTCTTCCACCTATTAACTCAGGGAACATTCCACCTCCCAAAATCTGTTATATTCCCCCCTGACTATCGATGTGTGTTCAGGTTTACACAGAGAGGGACAGCTGTAGATTAATGAACAGATAGTGAGGTAGTAGTATCTGTTGTGTCCGGGGCTGTTGAAAATAACCCCAAATGCCCCGAGTGATGTCTGCAAGTGTGGGTAACAGGATCTGGCTGGCAGCCTCTCCTGGTGTGGTCATCCGCTGTCTGCTCTGCCGCAGAGGGGAGGACGCACAGAGGTCAGCGGGGCGGCTAAGAAGTTTACGGACCGACTTTACTTTCTGTTTTGACGCAGTCTCAGCCATAGTCCCCACTGATGTGTGTAGCAAACAAGGGTTCATGAAAGCCTCAGCACAGTTTAACAGGGACGACCCTGCTGCATGATAATGTCCTGTTCATGAGATTTGCTAAAGCTGCTCTCTGCACAAAGTGACTCAGAACTATGAGACGTCTGGTTCCCGTGCTTGTGGGACTCCTCAGGTTTACTGACTGGACACTTTCCAGCGGCCGCAGCAAGGTTCAAATGAACACGTCTCAAGATGGTAGAGATTCTGAAGGTTGGAGAAGAAAGCTGAGACAAAACCGATCAGTTTTTGCCTCTTTGTGCAGATCAGATCTGTGTTGTGTATATGACAGTGCTTTTGTCTTCCTCTCTCTTTATCTATTCAAGAGCGACTGTCAAAATACAGAACCCTGGGAGCAGGCTGGGAGGACGGGAGTTAATTCCCCTGACGATGAATGCAAAGGTTGGGAATACAGATCCTGAACTCATTTTAAAACATGTGTATTTATGTTTTTAATTTCAGGAAGGTGTACATTTCCATTTCCAGCTTAGGTAAACCAATTATTTCCCAAGTGGCCGGGTAAATAGCCAATGGGGTTTCTTCTGAATGCTGAGAGTCCAATGAATTTTAATGTCGCTGTCTGGCTCCTGTGTCTCAGTTACGGGAGAATTAGCAGAGTCTCAAGGTGTTGCCCAGTCTCACTCTGCATATTTCAGACCCCCCTTTCAATATTTCCACTTTACAGCTTCGCGTTTTTGCCTTCGAGCTTTTTTCCCCTCACTCACGGGGCCTAATGAGCTGTGCTCCCCTCGCTGTGATCGAGAGCCAGATGTGCTGCAGGAGCTGCCAATGTGGTGGCATGGCGTACGACGCTCACTCGCCGGGGCCACTGCCAGCTCATCAAAACAGTAATGATGCACAAGTGTCTCTGTCAGTTTCATCCCACTCTCATCCCGTCACTGCCCTGTTCCGCCACGCTGTCTCTCTCTTTCTGTTCCTCTCTCTTCTGCATGTTGCCCTGCAGCCTGCCACCATCTCCTCCTCTGAAGCTATCAGTGCTGGGCCGTTTCTGTTCTGCACGGGGGGAACTTCAGATCCGTGATCAATAGCGGGCCCTCAGATCTGCCAGCAGAGTGAGTGATAACGTAGAGCGGCCACACACGCGTTATTGTGTGCCCTGTGGTGTTTCCCCCGCGGCTAACAACGGCTGATGGATCGCGATGCAACAGAATGGCCAGAAAACAACACAAGAGCCCATTATGGTGTTCAAGCACAACATGCTGCACGGCTTCATCAAGGATTAAAGCACCGCGGAGACCAGAGGAGAAGAGGTGCACAGAGCCAGGGAGGGAGGAGAGGAGGAGAAAAGAAGAGAATACTCCCCAAATGAGTCAGAAACAAAACATAAACAAGCATAAAGTGCAAAGTGAAAACCTGAGAAAGTTGTGACAGTGAAGGTGAGGACAGAAAGGGTGACAGGGGAGAGGAGCAGCGTGGAGCCGAGTCCCCTGTGAAGGACACTGTGACGTGTCCCTTCCTCTAACGACTCCTGCATCTGTTCAATTATTCTGCTTACTCTGCTGGGGCAGGAGTTCACACTGACCCCCCCCGCTGTCACAGCTTGAGCTCTGCCAGACCTCATCTCCTCTTTTTTTTTCCTGCATAAAGATGGAGCAGCGTCTCCCCGGGCCCCGAGGCTCCGGTGTCCGGCCCCAGCTGCAGCTCTGTCCCGGACACCGCTGCTCTGGACCAGGTCGCCTTCACTCCAAACCCCCCCCACCCCGCCGTCTCAAAGCAGATGGCTGACTAACTAGAGCTGGAAGAAGACCACGACCTGTGGAGATGGCTGTCTTCATGTCTTTTTCTTTTTCCTGCATTTCATTCCTCTCTCTTTTCTGGCTACATCTCACTGCCTCTTTGTCTCAGCAGCCATAAGGTCTCTCCTAAAAAATGCAAAACTCCACTTCACATTTCTTTTTTTTTGCTTTAACAAGGGGCAACAGGCGAGCTCACGAACCCTCAATCTGTGAGGTGTGACTCGAGGTTTTTACGTCTGAAGAGGAAAGGGAGAGGGCGTCCGACAGCGTGACTAACTGCTACGTGCGTGGAAGTCAACGGGGCAGAGGGAAGAGAACGAGCAGCTCCCTCTCTCCGGGGGGGGGGAAGGAGGGAGAAGTGGCAGCAGAGATGTTTGAGAGTTCGTCTCTCCTGCCACCTGCACGGTAATTGTCCTCTATTCTGCGAGTCACTTGGATCACTCCAGACACGGGGGCCATGCAAATGAGGAGCTGGAAAATTGGCCGTCTAAGAGTCAACAGCAGGAAACATCAAAGTTTGGCAAGGTGCAGCGTGTGGTGAGATTTACATAATAAAAGCCGCAGCAGAACCTGAACTGAAATGAGCCTTTTTCTCCGTGACAGAGAAAAGAGGTGAAGTGCGAGAGGTAATTAAGAGAAAAACATTTTCACGAAAAGCCTTTGTGTGTGTGTGTGTGTGTGTTTTACCTGGTAGTGCATGAGAGTGTTGAGTCTCTTCCAGTCGTTTTCTATCTTGGTGGTGATGTCTTCATCCTGCAGCACCACGCGAGCCATTCGCCCCTGGCGCCACTCTGAGGACACAAAAGACACACAAACACAATAAATAATTTGTGTTAGTCTTGGTGTGAGAGGAGAAGTTTGGTGTGAATGTGTTTATTTGTCCAGTACATGTGAAAACCTGGGTTCTGGGGAAAGTGTAATAGGTTTTTACGGCTTCACAACCTTCCAGCGCAATCATGAACTGTGCGTAGATAAGTACGACTTCCTCGTGGCACAAAACAAACTTTCCTTTCAAACCTCATTTGCCTTTCAGTCGGAGGGAACGTCATCGCACACAGCCCCCCCGAAGAGAGAGCTCTCTGCACACATTACCCAAACATGTCGACACCAACAGCCGACTTCCTCGCACTGCTCTCGGCACCTCTGACACGCATCTTAATTAAACATTACACACCAACAATGTCATGGCGTATATATATATATATATAAGCAGGCAGGCTGAGCAGTTTAATTGGTACTTGTGTCCTAGAGATGGCGTTCCATTAGCATACGCAGCCGTCGTCCTGTCAGGGTCAGAGAGAAGAGACGAGCCGAGGAGAGAAGAAGTGATCTAAGAGAAAATCACCTCCTTTCAAAAGGTAAAAATAGGAGTCAGGGGGAAACAAGTGGAAGCTCTGAGCAGAGCTGGAGGAAGTGTGATGATGAGGAAGTGGACGGCCATTGTGCCTCTCGTGCTGCGTGTGATCATTGATTTTCTCCTCTGTTGACTGGGTTTTATTACTCTGTGCCTCTGCCAGGGTGAACACAGGATATCTCTGCTTGGCACAACATCCTCCGAAAAACAACACCATAATAATACAAAATTAAAAAAAAGACACAAAAGCAGCCCGCACGTGTCCTCACACTGACACGTGCACATTCACACACTGACGCACACGCTCAATCTATTTTTCCAAGGCAGCAGTGAAAGGGTGAGGGAATGGACAGAGGAGAACGAGGGAGAGGACAGTGGATGGTGGACAGAGGGCTGGTGTGGGGATGGAGGATATGCTGATTTGCAGTAAGCAAGGAGGGGGGGGCATGTGAAGTGAGAGGAGGGAGGGGCCAACGGGAGGCAAGTTAAGGAGAGGAGAGGAGGTGGCAGACTGCGTGGGAGGGGCGCCCAGCATGAGGCTGCAGAGCCCGTCTGTCGGCTCCTACCTGGGTCAGCCAGCCAGCGACATCACACAAACACACACACACACACAGACACACACACTGACAGACACACACACACACACACAGGGAGGGACGCAGCACAGTGTCAGTCAGCCTGATAGAAGGCCTGGCAGCAGCACAGTGGGGCTGGAACACAGCTTGTATCACACTAATGCTCTGATAATCTGTACACATGGCTCGGGTTTCTCTCACTGATACATTCATCTGTGGGTCTGAAGGATTTCGCACCTGCCATCCGCATCTGTGAGCGTCTATGTGTGTGTGTTTGTGTGTGTGTGTGTGTGTTCATAAGCTTTGTGCCGTACCGAGGTCCATGTCCACAGCACGCGGCCTCTGAGAGTACGGCATGTTCTTGTAAACGGCGTCCAGGATCTTCTCCTTCACTTGGGTGATGGTGTCACAGTTCAGCACCTTCACTGGAATCTCCGGACTGTTCTCGTTGTCCGGGTTCACACAGTTCAGGATCTGGATTGTACAGATGGGAAGAATAAAAATCAGTAGGGGGAAACAAGGGAGCAGAGGTGTGTCCTGATATTTGCCCTGACTCGGGTTCAGCTCGAGGCTTCGCCCTCATTAGAGTCTCCTAGGAGCGAAGCACGAGCTTTAAGAAACCGTTTCCTGCTTTCCCTGGCATCCCCGAAATCTAATTTCACACCTTCGGCGGGATACCAATTTCCAGCTCTGCCGGGGTATTAGTGCGTAATGAGCCAAATTCCGAGTCAGAGCAATCAGAGCATTTTCATGTCACACGCTGGCTGTGTGAGAGTGTGTTTTTTGTGTGTCTCTTTGGTGTGTTCCAATCTGCACAGCCACCAACTCTGATGTTGCACCAACACTGGAGCCTGTAGGGATCATTAGTTGTTTTCCTTTCCACGCAGGCAGGAGGGAACCGAGCACAGCAGACCCAGCTATCATCTTCACAATGCTTTATGGAGAAGAAGATAATATATGTGGACTTCTGTGTATTTCAGCCGGGCATCGATTTAACTTTTGAGCCAAGTGCTCTCTGTGCTTTAGGTCATACGAGTCATGTGTCTGCCTGTGTGTTACTATGAAGCCACATACCAGTGTTTTGTACTCGATCTGCTGGCGGATGAGTTTGTCTTCACTCAGGGAGTAGCGGGCCTCTCCTGTGATGGCATCAATGGGCCCTTTCTCCATCTGCTGCTTGATGGCGCAGTACAGCATGAACAGTGGCTCCCCAGCACACTCCTGCAAACACACACACACAAACGATTGGAAAACAAAAATGACACTGAAAACACCTACAAGCCAACCGATTGCACAAATCCGACACTGTGCGATCACACGTTTAATTTAGAAACGTGCTGAATAAGAAAACACAAGTTATATTCGTATGTGTTGGTACATAAAACACACAAGCTCTGTGCGTTGATTGCTGCACCAACCTTGAGGAATTTGTGAAGAAGGAAGGCGAACCAGTTGGTGAGCATCTTCTCAGCGACCGACTCCGTTCTGAAAGGACACGACAAAAAACACGGAAACGCATTTTACTCAGGGTTTCTTTTTCCTTTTCCTATTTATATTGCAGAAGTTATAGATAATAGACGTGTTGCATAATTCATGAGGTTATGAGCCAGACTTCAGGGAGGTTATCTTGGCATCCTGGGCGGGTGGTAGGTTCTGCCCGTGTACCGTCTGCAGCGCTGTGGTCACGGTGAACGAGCAGAGCCGAGCAGAGCGCAGAGAGGCCGTCTGTGCGTGCGTGGTTTGTGTGCGTGCACGAGTTGAAATGTGTGAGACTGTGTACGCATGAATGTGAGTGGTAGCCGAGTGTGTGTCTGTAGTCACGTGTGGTCGAACACGGCGGGACTTCATCAGCTGTGACAAGCCTCAGCTGTCGAGAGAGAGAGAGAGAGAGAGAGAGAGAGAGGAGAGAGAGAGAGAGAGAGAGAGAGAAAGAAAGACGAGTGCTGCCAGGTGACGCCCGATCACAGCCAAACAGCATCTCTCCTCTTCCTCCCTCACCTTCTCTCCTCTTCCTCCCTCACCTTCTCTCCCTCCCCAGTCCATCACACATGGAGGTGCAGCTTGCTGCTGGGCTTGATTAGGCATGAAAACTACACAAGTGTGCGATGACCTAACACAGCACACAAGAGGACGGCGTCTTTTTTACGATTCCTGCTCGAATCCTCCTCCGAACGGCAGACAACCCCCCCCCACCACCCCGTCTGCCTCATTAGCACCATCACGGAACAGTGGAGACGCAGAAGTTAGACGTATAAAAGAATAAAAAAGAGAGAGAGCACCAAACAGCCAGGTGGGAATGGTTAACAAGCGTGAAGCACAGATGAAAGGGTTAGTTCTGTGCAGCTCATGTGGACGAGCACCTGAGGTGAATAACAAGCTGCCTGAACTCCACAGCTCCTCGCTGCTCTTTCACCTTCTCCGCTTGACGCGTCTGCATGAGAACAGAATCAACTAGAGCGGCACTCGGTAGAGCGGCAGACAGTCCCCTTAAATCAACCAAGATCCAACAAAACAATGCACATCTTCAAATACTAATCTCCACTGCAGGAGAAGGAAAGGTCTCCTATCTATCTATCTATCTATCTATCTATCTATCTATCTATCTATCTATCTATCTATCTATCTATCTATCTATCTATCTATCTATCTATCTATCTATCTATCTATCTATCTATCTGTATATCTATCTATCTATCTATCTATCTATCTATCTATCTATCTATCTATCTATCTATCTATCTATCTATCTATCTATCTATCTATCTATCTATCTATCTATCTATATATCTATCTATCTATCTATCTATCTATCTGTATATCTATCTATCTATCTATCTATCTATCTATCTATCTATCTATCTATCTATCTATCTATCTATCTATCTATCTATCTATCTATCTATCTATCTATCTATCTATCTATCTATCTATCTATCTATCTATCTATCTATCTATCTATCTATCTATCTATCTATCTATCTATCTATCTATCTATCTATCTATCTATCTATCTATCTATCTACTGACACTATAACTGGTTTGTATGGGATATTGATTCTTCCTCCAGTCAGTAACCCCTCACGTAGCTGCTGACTCATCACAAGTTAACATGCCTTGTTAAAATCAGCTTGTGATTGTCACCTGGCAGCAGATGATTACCCATCAGCTTGTACATCAGCGTCGCCTGTTTGAATAGAAATGCTTTGAATAACAAAAAAAAGAAATGACCCTCTTAATGTGGCAGGAAATTACAGTGATTACTCTGGTGGGTATGACGGAGGGGCCTTACAGTGCACGCTGCTGAACTGAAGGATTAGAAGGAATTGAAGCTGCCAGGTATTAAAGACAAGCTGGAAGGCTTCCGTCTCCTCAGAGCTAAATAGTACTGGGGATGATTATACCTATTCAGACTGTGAATGGACCTGGAGGGAGATTATGACTATTATGGAGATAATTACGTTAAGTCGTGTTTGAGGGGAATGAGTGAGAGTCTGGGATCGAAGCAGAAATCCCGGTAGAGTAGTCTGAGCCGGAGAACGGTCACAACAGCAAAACGTTTGAGTTGCAGAGACTAGAAAAAGGAGCTGGTCACTCGAATGAGACATTTAAGAATGAAACAAAATCCTTTTCTCTCTTTCACATGCAAATGCAGGACAGTGGCGGAGAGGTTGTCTTCAGCTCTGAATGACGTGTTGTGATGTTGTCGCTCACGCCTGGAGGCAGCTCCTCTGTGAACGCGCCCACCGGCCAGACTACTGGCAGCTCGCTGAGAGAGGATGGAGAGAGGGATGACAGAAAGTGTAACGTGCCAGTCAGGGGGGATGTGGGGGGGGATGTAGATTAGTTCACCCAGTTTCAGCTGCAGCATGAGAGAGAGTAAACACACTGCTGAAAAGCCTAAATCTGAGGAGGTGCTTCCTCTGTGGTGGCACACACCAGCTCCACCCTCTCCCTTCGCCTTTGTCATCCCGAAGTATACAAACAAGCAGGAGAGGGTTTACATGCTCAGAGAAAGGGAGACACACACACACACAGACACACAGGCGCTGCATCACAACAAAAAGTCGTCATTCACAAACACAACAAGGAGCCGCCGCAAGGGCCCGAGGCTTCAGTTTCACGCTGACAAAAAAAACCTCAATATATTGTAGATCTTCTTTCGACAATACCCCAAATCCCTGTGTAATTGCCCCCCTACCCTGCTTATCACGTCCCCCCCCACCCCCCCCGCAGCTCGTATGAGTATCGAGTGTGTTAGAAGTTAATGGAACCTATTAAGCATTTTAATAAGCTCAGCAAGTCCCGAAGAAGGAAATCAAATAAAGGCTTTTGTGCGACTCCCCCTCAATATCTTCAATGCACTTTCTTCTCCTCCTTCTCCTTTGCTTCTTGTCCTCCTCCTCATCTGCCTCCACTTCCCTCTTTCAATTAATTGAGTTCCATTAATGAACATCAGGATTTCATTATCCCACATAATGTTTAAGAGGGGGGCCTCGCATCCCCCCCCCCAGGTTCCTGGTCTCCTAATGGCAGCTGGGATGGAGGGGTGTGGGGGGGAGGTATTAGAAGGCGGCGGCGGAATGTCTTTCAATGAAACGAATGCCAAACACAATGCTGGCTCTCTTAATAATGCTGTACTCCATTGCTCTGCATGGGCGGAAATCTCATTACTAAACGCTGAGGAGAAAAAACAATACAAGATTGAAAAGTCTCAAGGTGATAGAAGCAATGTTCTGTGATTCCATTAAAAGAACATTATGAAGAGGAGGGAGGAGAGAGAGAGAAACCGGGTGAGGAGAACGGCTGTGGCTAAAACACTCGAGGAGATAATGGAGAGGACGAAGAAATGGAGTTTAATGTCAAAAAAGAGGTGGCGAGCTATTCTAGGAGGCCGTGGCGGGCGGGGGGTGTCGTT
Organism: Pseudopleuronectes americanus; assembly: GCA_038501795.1. Lineage (NCBI taxonomy): Eukaryota > Metazoa > Chordata > Actinopteri > Pleuronectiformes > Pleuronectidae > Pseudopleuronectes > Pseudopleuronectes americanus. The sequence goes on along the minus strand of CM076725.1, from coordinate 22,378,321 downwards.
GAACACAGTGAGAGTTCCAGTCATAATGGACAATGCGGTGAAGTGAGCGGACAGGTCGAGCACAGGCAGAGGAGGCGAGCCCAAGAATGTATTCTGCTAATGGCGGAAAAAATACAATCCAAACACGGGCGAGGTGCAGCATCAGTTCCACTTAGTGCGGCTGGAGAGTGAGGAAATCAAACACACTGTCAGAGAGCTTACACACAAGCTCTCAGAAAAGCTTTGAGGGGAATGTTAGTGTCTGCGAGTGACGATCTTCTCCACACCGAGAGAAAGAGAGCGTCTCACATCTTTAGATACAAAGGGTGTGTGTGGGGCTGCTTTGAACCATCGCGCCCTCAGAGGAGCAGGAGTGCACGGATCCCAGCACCTGATTGGTGAGATTATATCTTTGCTACACGCTCAGATTTGTTTGACTTTGCATGACGGATGTTAAAATGGGGATCCAGCACTTAACAGAAGCGTAACACACACAAACTGTCCTCTGGCATTCAAACACAACCAGCCCACTATTACTCTCAGCCAATGACACAAGCCCACTGTGTGCGTCGTGTTCTCAGTCGACCAGTTCCTCAAATAAGTTCGATTTGTTTTCCATCGTCTTTAATCTGCCACGAGGCTCTTTTGCATGTTATCAGTCTTTTTCCCTCATTCTATGATCCACCACTCCGGCCCAGTTCCACTTCTTTTCGGGAGAGGAGACGAAATTCAAATGGATGGAAACTTTTTTCCTGACTGTAAACATATGAGGCGCCGCTATGGAATCTACTGTCAATCCTGGCCCACACTCAACATGAGCCAAGAAGAGGGATGTTGTTTTAACAGCCATTTCACCAAGTCCACCTTTAACCCTGAAAACTGATTACTCACAGTTTTCTTTATCAAAAATCTGAAATTATTCAGGCATCATCTTTATATTTGTCGAAATAAGTTAATCTAATATTATCAGTCTCAATAAAGTATAGATAGATAGCACATCAGCAATTTAACAGTAAATTATGAAAGAACTTCTATCAGGAGATAATCTGCCGTGTGAGAGAGAGAGAGGAGGCAGAGAGAGAGAGAGAGAGAGAGAGAGAGAGAGAGGAGAGGAGAGAGAGAGGAGATGAGAGAGAGAGGAGAGAGAGAGAGAGAGAGAGTGTGTGAGAGGAATCCAGAGGGGAAGGTGTGTTGGCGACAGACAGAGCTGCTGAGCAGGAGGCGGAGACCGAGCGTTAATCAGGAGAAGTTCACACGTCATTAATGTGCTGCCCACGGAACCTGAACAACTCTCCACAGCCTCCGACTAATTTGCCAGATTAATATGTTTATTGGTTGTCTAGCTGTAGCTCTGATCACTGAATCCCACTCCGACGCACATACTCAACGTTTCCCCTTCATTTCCCCCCCCCACACTCGTCCTCCCTCCTGTCTTCCCCCTCTCCCTCTGCACTGTGGTTAGTGATGGTTCTTCATCTTGTCACTGGAACTCACCACAGGAACTGGGATCAATAATTAAGAGGACTTTGCTGGAAGAGCCACATCATTCTGCTTTTGTGTTATAACTTCCATATGCATCTACACTCTCGTATACACACTTAACAATATTGAGCACACACACACACGCTGCTGCATACAGGAATGATTTAAAGGTACAGTGTATAGTTTTCATTACAAAAAGTTGTTTGTAGTGTACATTAGATAATAGATAATATTATCTATGTTTCATAACATAAAACACACAAAATCAACATGTGTGGACCATATAACTAGTTCCATATTATCAGGCTCCCATCATTGAACAATAACTATTTAAAACCACACACATGAGATAATCTTTTGAGTGACACAGTTATTCATTTAGAATTAAAGGTCCAGTGTGTCGGATTATCCATTGGCAGAAATTGAACCATCACCTGAAACTTAGATTCTTTAGTGTTTTTGTGTTTTAATAATGAGCCGTTATATCTTCATCCAGAGCAGGTCCTCTTCCAGGGAGGCTGCCATGTTGAGCCTCCATGTTTCTACAGTAGCCTGGAGAGGACAAACCAAATACTGGATCTATTCATGACCATTTCTGTCTTCATGTAGATTCCTCTTCACACCTAAAGGTAAATCAAGGGTGTATTCAGTCGGTTGCCATCTGCAACCTCACCACTAGATGCCACTAAACCCTACACACTGGTAATTTCACACTAGTACGAGAAATTCTTGCAAAACTACAAATCCCATGTGTCTTAGGCAGATATATAGTGATCTTTCCATCCATGCATATTATCTAACTCTCTATCTTTTGTGCAGAATGTGGACTATCCTTTACCAAACAGCCATTTGGATCGTACACATTAAGCATTGATGACTTTAACGTGCGGCGCAGGGAGCATTAGGATAACATGCTAGGGCACCATGACAGATGAAACTATTTCTGTATTTCTTTGACTGTATTGCTCGTGCGAGTGTGGTTTCCTCTTCGAGGGTCGAGGATGCTGCCGCTCGTGGACGTGTTCCCCTCTAGAGAGAATCATTCATTCACACAGCCGGAGAGTCGGCGAAGCTCTTTGCTGGGACACTCTCTTCCCACTGTAATATAAATGAGGACAGGAAGTAGGTTGGGTGACCCGGAGGACCTTGATGTATGTTGGCTCTCTCCTGCAGCCATGTAAACTTTGCCCGGGGACTGTAAGCTCACCAATAATTCATCCAGAACAACAGTGAGAGTGACCGCTGCTTCTGCTTATCTACTCAGAGGTCACTGGATCCCAGCGTATCCAGCACAGCTTTTAATAAGAGAAAACCAGCATCCACGTCCACAGACACATTTGGACATCAACAAAAAAAGCTCATATTCATTAATACCAGAAAACAGAGGGGGGTTCTCAGCCAACATAACAGCAAGCGTTCCTCTTGGCTATTATATGAGATATTAGACTGAGGTGAGCCAATAGAGAGGACAACTGAAAAGGGTACGAGGCGACAAAGCGGCCGCCTCACTCTGCGCCCTGCACAAACACAATTACCTCTAAGAGACGTGCTCAATTTGACTATCATCACAGACGTGTGCACGTGTGCGAGTTAGCTGGTCGGCTCGGGCTAGTTTCTCGGAATAGACGATGAGGAAGACGACAAGGGAAAAGCACCACGTCAAATTGAGAATCCCTGGAACTCCTCAGAAAATAGAGGAGTGAAATGTAAAATATCTATTGGACATTTAGGCCTGTACCCGGGATCACGGGACGGTGTTATTAATAAGGGAGCGGAAATGATAACTGTCTTATGAGATAGAAGCTTATCCAGGTCCTGGTGAGGCTGCGTCACCTCACCTGTCTGTCCATCTCCAGCTCTGTCTGTTGTTGTTTACCCTTGACTATTCAAACACAGACACTGAGGGAACATTAACATCAGAAATAAAGGTGCTGTTTTGAAAGTGTAGCAGCTGCCTGCTCTCCCTGAATCTGCTTATTAGTAATGTAAACATAATAATCAGAAAGCCACGCAGAGAGCGGGGCTTTCAGGACACCTGTTCACGGTGAACGCGCTTTGTACGTTCTGTTTTTTTCTTTTCTTTTCAGTCGCGGCAGCCGAGGGAAACCCGGGGCCGGGACTTAGCAGGTGTTTAGTTTTAACACATTATCCCAACTCCCCGGGAAAACAATGTTCACTGGAGACACAGAGACGGAGGGAGAGAGAGAGTTAAGTCAAACCGCCTCTGAATGTTTCATAAGGTGCCTGAGCCTGGAGGATAAGTGAGACTGACATCGACAATGAGAGGGAGAGCGAGCGACAGACTGAGAGAGAGTAAAAGTGGAGTTTCAGAGAGGATTCAGATGTTCCTCCCGACGTGGAGAGTTTATCTCAGCGTACTGTAGATTTAGCCGTGGCGCTCATTACAAGCCCTTGTTCTGAGAAGTGTGTGCACAGAGAATCAGGATGAATCCACCCACAAGAGAAAGAACCAAGAATCCACAGCTCCAAAAATCACTCCTCATCCCTCTGTCTAGATATGTATTTAAATGACAGATGTGTTTTTTAATATCTCATCATAAATATCCTCAGGGCACGAGATCACATATCCACAAATATACACTGACATATTCTTCTTCTTCTAAATCACAGTGTTATCCCGAGGATGAAGGCAAATTCCTCTTAATGAACATGTTTCATTTTAAAGAGGCTTTTGTTTTTATTAGTTTATGTAAATCTTTTTTTAATTTGATTATTTAAAAATGTTCCTGTTGTGTGTATTAAATTATTAACTAACGCATTAATAGGCTTTTCTTTGTTGATTTTGTTGAAAAGCTTTCGGGGGATGATATTCACTTCAAATCTAATTCACAGATTTTTAATTAACAGTTTGGATAAATTACTTTTAAACGAAGCTGGCAACTCCCAAACCCTCGTTTGGCTACAGGACACAGTGGTCCCGCTGTGTCTCCACAGGCGGCGTGTTACCTCCGCAGCAGCAGCTTGGGGTGGTTCTTGCTCTCCAGGTTGCGGTCGATGAGGTCCGACAGCAGGTGCTTCAGGACGTCGGTGGCGTACTCCAGCCGCCCCTGCAGGGCCGTCATGATGAGGGAGGCCACGTTGCCGCGGTCCCTCATGGAAAAGGAACGCTGCATTTCCAGCGTGCGGATGAAGGTGAGCAGGAACAGCTTGTTGTTGATGAGCTGGCCGAACAGCTTCAAGGCCTTCTCCACGTTCTGCTGCCCGTTACCGGACACCTGGATGGACGAGGGAGAAGATATGTTAGGGATGAACATCTTCAAACTTTCATTTAGACTTTGAACAGCGATGAGTTTTAACAATTGTTGTTCCTCAGCTTCCATCCTGACCTTGTCTCACACCAAATAAAGATTTTTCCAAAGGGACTAAAACCCTCGGTCATGTTTCAGTTCAGGCAGACAGACGTTCCCACTCATGTAACCGAGAGGATCTTAATCAATTATTGACCCAGGTCTGTTAGAAAAGGATTGTAGCCCGAGTTAGCTGCCATTTCACTTCTAAGTCACATGTCAAATTACTTTCCAGTGTAAGACGATCCCTGAGTGACGAAACTCACTTTCTTTTACTTTTTACCCCCAAAAAAGTTTGGATATCTCATCCAGGGTTTGAGGACGGACTGTACAACCCCAGGAAAATGTGAGAAATAACTCGACTTGCCCCTATTTGGTATGAAAACTTGTCAAACTCAGAATGTCTGGCTTCTGTAACTTACTGAACATCACTGTGGAAGTGGGAGACAACTTTTAGGCGCATTAGTCTGAAATCGGAGCGATCATGCTCCAGTGTGCAGCAGCTTTTTCAGGGACAGTCTGATCTGAATCCCAACGTGCCTCACACACAATCTACAAATAGGAAGGTGGGCCTCTATCAGCACGATTCCAGACCTCCGATGCTGGGACTGAACACCGGGAATTATTCAATTCATTACTCTCATACTGCTGAGCCACTGATGGATGAAATAGCCATGTGCCTGGACCCTGTTTCCCATGAGCGAGCTTGCAGGTGAGATTTACATGCGTGTGTTGCCGGGCATGATCGGCTATACGTGTGCATGTGTGTGGGACCTGAGGATAAGTGCAATCATTTCCCCCACAAGCACTTTACTGCTCATAGAGGTTCAGCTGTGTGCGACAGGTGAAGACAAACACACAACCACTCCTTCTTCTTCTTTTAACTCAGTTTGACTTTCTCTTGCCCTTTCTTAATGCATTTGCTGCCTATGTGTGTCTCATTCATCTTCCTTCCAAGTCGCCCCGTCTCTCCCTCTCTCGGTCTGTGTCTCTCACTACCTCCAGTTCTCTGAGGACGGGATGGTCCTCGATGCCGGGGAAGAGGACCCTCATGGCGTACGTCCTGTAGTCCAGGTGGGGGATCCCGGCTCGGTCCAGGTCGCTGGTCAGCTCATTGATGTCCGTCTGTAACTCCGCAAAAGCTGAGAGGAAAGAAAACACAAAGACAGCAGATCCGTTTATACTTGACACATACAGCACATATATATATATAAAAACTCTTCTCTAATCCCTGAGGACCGGATGTGTGAAGCCTTCTTATCTTCATGGTCTTCACTGCCCATTATAATGATGTCGACAGTAAGAGCTTAAGATGTCAGAGAAACTGCATGTTTCACATCTCTCCCTTAAAAAGGGAGAGCTCACTCTTCCTCATACACAACACACACACACACACACACACACATGCACAGCCCCACTCATTTTTATCTACCGACCAGTAAACCAGCTGGAGCCGAGGCCCAGCAGAGTGTGTGTGGACCCAGCGTGAGGCTGCAGGTGAGCACTGGTTAATTGGCTCCATCCTGCCGGGCTCGTGTTCGGGCTCACTGCCCTAGGGAAGAGCCAGAGCCCCCACCCCCCCCCCACCCCCCCCACCCCCCCCCACCCCACCCCGTCTGCAGCCTATCACATGAGCAGCGGTGGTCCCCCATAACACCCTCCTCAAAAAACTCCCCCCCCCCAGGGCAGAACACTCCTGGTCACTGCTTATGGTTAAAACATGGATCTTCTCCTTTCCCTCTCTTGCCTGTGTAGGACTGACTCCCCCTGTTTTCCTCCTCTGTCGGTCTGTGTAACCGTCTGTCACTCCACCGCTCAGGAAGTTTGCTGCAATAGGTTGTTTTCTCCTCTGCTTAATAAAAGTGGATGAGCGACTCAGGGGTAGCTGGAGGGGATGAGTAACAAGGTCCTCTCTGGCTGATGAAACATCCTGAACGCGGTTGAATATAAACCGTCTCAGTGATTGGATCTAATGACAGCCATGATGACATCAGGGGCCAATCGGCTGTGTTTATTTGAGAGAACTCGTGTAGATCTGAAGGTTGGAACCACAGAGCTTGTTGTGTGGTTGAACTGCTGTTTGCAGGAGCGTCTGCAGGTCAGGTTATCTGGGGTTCCTGCAACACACAGCTGTTTCAAAGCAGCTGTGTGTTGCAGTGACTAAAACACAGCTGCACACAGAAAACACACAATTACAGAAGACCGGAAAACACACGTTTCCTAAACACATAAACGTGGAATTATCCTTCCAGTTAAAACATGAATAAAAATGTATTAAACATAATGTTCCTCTCGCCGGGAGGAAAGTTGCTTTTCCCTAACTCGGTATTCATGCATCAGCTTGTGTGCAAGTCTGTGTGTACAGCATGCAAACTAGAAAGCAGAGAGAACTGCCAGAATTTGCTACGTGAGCAGACAGGTCACACACGGGGCTAACGGACCGGATCTGAGTGTCGTGGAATAAAAGCCGGATGAATCACTGCCCCAGATTTGGAGATATTTCCACTGAATTATTCAACAAACACAGACAACCAGTAATATACTTACTGTACTATATGCACAGATACACTTTATCTTTTTTCTTTTAAATGATTACAGCCTGTATGAGAGAAATGCATTCAGAGAGGAAATTCCTGTGTGTAAATGTAGATTCCAAGTGAAACAGACCCGTGATCATCCCCAGTGAAAACAGCCCGACGCTCCAGCTTCCCCCTCGCTCTGCTGCGCGCTGACTCGGCAGTTCTCACCTTCTTTGCACTCCAGGGCGACCCGGGACTCCAGGTTGTCCATTTGCATCTGCAGGCGCTTCAGGGTGAGGTCGTTCTCGCGCGACTTCCGCTTGTAGGCGATGAGGACGAGGATGACGATGATGAGGAGGAGGCCTCCGCCGGCGGCGATGCTCACGATGGCGGGGAGGGTGAGCAGGCTGTCGGACATGATGTTGACCGCGCCGGGGGAAACGTGGAGTCCGCCTACTTGAACCTGTGGGAGGACGACAAACACGCTTAATCACAACTCATCTACGAGTACACCTTCATGGAGAGACTCTAGAAAAATCCTAAAACACAAAAGGTTAGACGCATAATTTACACACATTTGAACAAATTATAATCAGTGGTTTCAAGATCAGTGAAATGATAATTGATAAACAGCAAAGTCTTATAAAAACAGAGGTAAATATTATCTGTTGAAATTGATGATGAATCATTGCAAACTAACGTTTAAAGGCCACAACTATTATGAAGAATAAATCTAAAACGCCTCGGGGAGGGAGAGAAGTTTCTGCAGGTGGAGGCTGACGAAGATACACACATGTACTCACCATGACTTTGTATTGGCCGGTGAGGTTCGGGCGGCTCACACAGCAGCTGACTCTCAGACACGGTGACTGAGCAGGGAGTCTCTCCAATCAGCACCGTGTAGTTGAGCTTCACCCCTCCCGGTGCCTGGGGAACCAGGTTTCTGCCCTGTAGGGCGCGTGGGGATGGACAGACGGGTGTGAAATTAGCAGGAAGACACAAATCCTACAATTCTAAAACCCCATGAAGAGACTTTAGTGCATGTTGATTTACGGGTACCAGGTGTTATCTGGACAGTCTGGCTTCAGTGGACTTTACCTTGAGAATGATAGGCGAGCCAGGTTTCTGATCCAGGACTCCCGAGGAGCTGAGCGGCTCGAAGTAGGGGTTGGGGTAGTAGAGGAGGTTGGTGTTGTTGTACACCAGCAGCGCCTGGACGTTGTTGAAGATGAAGCCGAACTCGTCGGCGTGCTTCACCGTCTCCAGACCCGGGAGGTGCTCTGTGGTCAGGGACGGAGCCAGGCAGCTCATGCTCGTGCTGTTCAATACCTTACACACCTAAAAGGAGAACAGACAAAGGAAAGTGTGTGTGAGAAAATCATCTGCAACTCGACACTGACGTAGTCGAGTTGCATGGAAACACTAAACAGGTCATGTAGTGTCTCTGAAACATGTGGTTCTGTCGTACAGGAAAAGTCTCAGACAGTTTCTCCAATACAACCCCATGTTTCCAGCTGATCCATTATAAAGACCTTTATTTAATTGGGATCTTAACTGAAACTCACTCGGAACAATGTGACCTCTGCAGGGGGCTCACCCGCCTAATAACTGGAATTTAAAAAATCCTCATTGTCTGTCATTATTATTATTATTTGCCTCTTTATTGGGGAGGAAGCCTCTTCTAGAGTAAATTGCTGTGGAGGCTTCACTGGAAAACACTGGAGGAGACGGAGGATGGAGGCATCGTTCCTCTGTTTCCTCAGGTAGCGACTGAGCTATGGCTCTTTTATTACTCCTCTCCAGTTCGCCCATGAGAGACCGGTCTTCCATCCATCCTCCGCAGCTCAGCTCTGGAGGAGGGGGAAGGATTGATCGCTGCACAGCACTCTGCTCAGAGAGGTTTATATCTCCTCTCACTCCCTCCCAGCTCTCTTTCTGTCTCTCTCTCTTTTCTTACTCTCTCTGGGGAAGAAACTTAATTAGAGGTAAACATCATCAAAGCTGCTGAGCACCACACCTCCTACCTGTTGGTCTGCGGCTGCGGAGGAAGCCGGGGGGGATCGATGCAAACTCATTTTGTGCAGAATGAACCGATTGTGTTTTGCCAGCAGGGTGCGGGGCGAGTGTGAAGGAGGGAGTGGTCTCTTCATTTACTTTACTCTTTGAAATAGATTGTAAGGTGTTTGTGTGTTTTCATGGCCCTTAGGTGAAAATAAATCCATGTAATGTGTTTTAAGCTGCAACCACTGATTATGTCAATGATCAATTTATTCATTTAGGGCCCGAGCACAGACGGCATATCGAGCTTCAGTTTCTGCGTCTGCATCCAGTCTGACCTGTTCTCACGTTTTTGATTTAATATTTCGTCAACTTAAATATGCTTCACATCCTATTACGTCCCGGCGCTCTTCCCTGCATGTTGCTAATCTAGAGTTTACTGAATCCCGGCCTCGGTAAACTAACCAGGGATAAATCCCCAAAAGAAATAGTCTGGGAGAGTTTAATTCTGCTTGGAAAGATTCATTTCCATAATTTAATAAGTGCAACAAACTATAGTCTACCACTGGTATAGCAGCACATTTCACGAGCAGGTAGGACTCCTGACTCACTTTCACCGAGTTCAGTTCAGGTGAAATCACATTAACCACTGACAAAGTTGCAAGAAGCAAGTTTCCACCAGATTTCACAGGGCGCTTTACCAGGCAGCACAGGAGTGACTAATGAAATCTGCTCTCTCCCTGCCGGCAGCGTGACGTGTTGTAAAGACAGAACCCAGATGCTCCGGCAGCTTCATGACCGTCACGTCGGAACAGCGAGGCAGTCGCAAGTCGAGTACAGTTCTGACTACCATCTGCTCGGCCTGAAATGGATACTGTGATGGGGGTGGTGGTGGTGGTGTGTTTTTATTTGTTTCTCCCACACTGTCCTCACTTTCTCTCTCTTAAATCCTCTCCTTCATTGAATCCTGTCAGGAAGGAAAGTTGCTGCTATCACGAGGAAGGAGCGCTGGGTGAATGGGACAGCGTGGGATTTAATAAAGACAATGGTTTTTTGTTGGGTGTTCCTTTGTGTTTGGAGCCATACATGGCGAATGATACCTTTTGCATGACTTTTGCCTTTAAATAAAAGGATTATAAGTTGTTGTTTATTATTCCATAGGTCATTCTACTGAAGGAATTATAAGGATTAACTAGATTTTGATTATTTCTTCCAGCTAAGCAGAAAGGCACGATATGCAGCCAACACGCCACAGACTCCAAAAAACATTATTCATTTCTCTCTTTGATATCTAAGCGCATCACAATAAAAGCACAGTTCTGTGTATTGCCAATTGCAGAGTATACAATAGTACATCCTCTCCTTCAGGGCACGTGGAGAGGGAGGCAACACATTGTTCAGCAGTGATAAAGTGAACTGAGGTCAACAGATAGAGAAAATAATTGGAATCTTGGCCTCATCTGTCTTCTCTTCCCCGGCGCTGGATGGAACCAGGGTGTTTTTAAGGCAGTAACACTCCAGCCCCTCTGGCGGAATACATTACCACGATCTACTGTGCTCGCTGCAGCCCACTCAACCATTCAAAGGTCTCTGGCCAGGGTAGAAGTGAGAGAGAGAGAGAGAGAGAGAGAGAAAGACAGAGCGTCAGGGAGGAGTAAGGGAGAGAGAGAGGATGGCTTGGCTGTGGAGATGTGCGTAGGAGAAATGGGAGGAGGGGTCACTGAGCCAAAGGTCACCTGGAGGCTAACATTCGATAGCTAGTCACCGGCTCTGGCTGTACTTTGTTTTTAACCTACACTCTCTCTCTTTTCCCTTCCTGCTCGTCATTCCAACCAAATGCTAAAACTGGTATTAACTCTAATCTGTCCACACGAGGTCTGTGTGGTATTTAAGCTTCGTGCATTTATTTAACAAGTCCCTGTTCGTCTTTTGAAGTCGATACAAAAAGACGTCAAAGAGGAAACAGCTCCGTCCACAAGAGGATTGAATGAGCCTCTCATCATGATACTGCTGTGACTACATGCACATGTATGACACTGCGACACGTGTACAGTCTGAACACGTGAGTAAGATCCGAGTCCACATTATCATTCCATCTCTGATCCCCATGTCTGAGAGGGTTCCCTCCAGATGCTCCAGCTTCCACCCAATGAATGACAAGATGAAACAACTTAAAACACTCCAGAACATATGAAGAACTCAGCAGGACGTTCTCTGCCCAGACGCCAACGAGATGAAGACCTCAGAGGCGTTCAGGCGAGGCAGCACACACCGGCGTCGGCACTTATCCCCAAAAAGCTCTTGCATCTTGTTGTCTTTCCAAACCGACATCTTCATCAGTGTCCTATTCATCCTGAGATATTATTCATATCATATTCATAACCTCCTGATGTACTCTCCCCTTGGCTCACTCTGAAAATGATTCTGTGTTTTTTACGACATAGACGTCAGGAGAAACTCTTTTTGAACATTTGTGTCCTTACACACTATCAAGGGTTAAGTGCATGACGGAAAGCATCATATATGTAAAGCCATGTGATAGGATGAGGACTGGTCTATGGTGAACTCCGCCTCTCACCCCGGGATTGGCTCCAGCTCCCCCCCATGCAACCCTCAAATCAGAAGCAGTACAAATAATAGTAATGGATGGAAGGCCTTGATCAGCAGCATCCTCAGGGTGCTCACACAATAAGATTGATTGAAAAGAGAGGAGCGTGACACACCAGTGCACCTGATGTACCCAACCCGACACTCGGTCCAGGGGCCTGAAGTGTGGCAGACGCAGCAGATGAAATCTCTCTTATGAAAAATGTTTCAATTGCGAACCTGGTGACAGATACAGAGCTTTTCACAAAGAAAATTGTCTTATTCTACCTCTCTGCCCGGCGACACAAGAGAAGGAAAGAAGAGAAGCAATTTAGTTTGAGACAGGGGATCATTTGAAGGCTGGCTGACAGACAGCAGCTCTTATTGCTGTAGGCCGTCCCGCTGTTTGCCTTCCTCCGGTGACAAAAGGGGAAAAAAAGGGGGTAGACCGGGAAGAGGGGATGAAGTACGGGTAATTTAAACCATAGCGTTTAACAGAAATTCATTCTCCGTGGCTGCGAGGGAAATCAAGACGGTGACAGGAGCTGCTTTTCTTACGAGGCGCTAGGTGGGGAGAGAGGAGAGACGAACGATTCTGTCTCAAAGCCACGGAAACTGACAAATCAGACACGAGTCAAATCCTATTTCACCGGCGATTCCTCCTTCATCAGGTATTTCATTCTTTTCTCTAAACAGAAAACCTGCAGAGATGTGTGCTTTACTGGAGAAACTCAAAAAAAGGTCTTTTAGGAGAACTGTGTACTCCTCGCGTACTGGCAACACACAGAGGGCCCAGAGCAAAGTGATATATTTGGCTGAGGAAGATTCGCTAAGCAAGTCAGACACTTAAGGCCAATTTTAGACTACTTAGGTCAGGGGTGGGAAGATGTTCTCCGGAGGGGGAGGAAGCACGTTGGGACAAATCTGTGTCTCTTTCAGAAACCCAGATATGGCACAGAGGAAGTTTTCATGTATGCAAGCACCTTTTTGAGATTCTACAAATTAGTTTTATATTCCAGTGTCTTCCTGTCCTGTGTGTATCTGAGCTGACAGAATATGAGAACTTGCCATATTACAACATGAAATACAATACAACAAAATATTGATAATTTGTTATTTTACATATCAAGATGTAGTCATGAGTAGATTAAAGTGTTTGAAAATGTATTTATCATGAACTCCAGCTCTGAAACTAACTAAATGCTAATGAGTGATAATATAATAGAACATAAAACACACAGCCTGATTCCTCTCACTCTCTATATCCTTTCTTTTCCCCTTCAGTCCATTCATCTGCCTTCCCCCCAGACCAGGGAGGGGAAATCCAATCCTCTTAATTAAACATGGACCCCCAGGACATGGGCTCAAATGCAATTTGTAACGATCTCCCCCAGCCGAGACTTTGATTATAGCAGGGCCCTCTACGCTGACCAAAGCCGTCTGAAGGCAGTAAATCTCCCCCCCCGAAGCATTAGACGCCTCCAGAAACACCTTTGACACAACCTGCCCCGTACCCCCCCCCCGCAAACTCCACTCCCCTCCAGCCTGCTCCATTCCTGCAAATACACACATCTGTGTAACAACACTGTGAAATCTCTTGTTCAGGCTGCAGAAGAACAACAGGGCTGAGCAGGTGGGGGGGTGGGGGGAGGGCTGAGGAGCTGAGATTTAGCCCCGAACAAACTTGGGAGTAAACTCTTAATTAAATACTACACGCAGACCACTCTCACCGCCGGCTGCATTATTCAGACGCTAGCTGCGGCGCTAAAGACGACCGGGTTCAAGTGGAAGTTAGGGAAGCATAGAGAGCTGGAGGGGCTGTTAGGAGAGACAGACCTTTTCTTCTTCTCCTCCACCCAAAGCTAAACATCACTTATCTTGCTTGTATAGGAGGATTTAGAGAGTCAAGCAGGACCTAGTTAGCAGACAGTACCCAGCCTGTGTGTGTGTAGGAGCATATACTGGTGTACGTGCAGCTCATATCTCTGCGGGGAAGGACAGTGTGAAAAGGTTCTTACGTTCACAGACTCCCGGCCGGAGTGTTTGACTCGGATCCTGGGCTCCTGGACCACATCCAGATTGGTTCCTGTGACCATGAGAGGGGTGTTGCCGCTGGGGAGAAAGACAAAGACAGGTTTGATCATCGTGTTTATCAAAAACCTTTTAAAAAGAACAAAGGTAATATACAAAGAAAGTAACAGAATCACTACTGAACTAAACTTTCCAACTCTGATCATCAAACGGACCCTCATCTTCAAATAATAGTTTTTTGCAGCGGATGATGATCAGACATGTTTTTCACTGGCTACAATCAGACGCTGCAGATTTGTGTTTGAAAGACCAAAGCAGCTCGAGCACATGAGGATGCAGCAGCTTCATAACACAGCAGCACAGACAGAGCAGGAGGGAGGCTGCTGGGGGTGCAGCTCTCCCTGCAGCTGTTTGGGCTGATGCTGATGTGTGTTGTGTTTGTTGTTGTGCCTGTCAGTGTGGGTGTGCTGAATATAGATGCATGGGACTGGAAATACTGTAATAACAAGTGCAGGACGGGCACGTGCTACCCGGCTGTGGGTTCATGCGGAGACCAGCTTTAGATGGACCTTGAAGTGTCTACACAGGCTAATTAAATTATACACTCGGCTACTGGGGAGATATGACTGAGGCTGCTCTTCCTCCTCAATTACTTTTTAATCAAATCTTTATATATTCAGGGGAAACAAATTGAGAGCAAAGTCAGTGGTGCCCTGGAATTATTTATAGACAGATGACAAGAGAAGTGTGAGAAAAAAGACAAAGTGAGACAGTAACACACAAGTAAATATAATATGCAGTGAATAAATCAGATATATCAAGAAAAACTGGGTCAATCATCGCAAAGGAGGTTTGTCTGGTAAACGCTTATTCCAAGAGGAGCAAGAAGCTGAATAAAGTTATTCCAAATATTTTTAATAAATTCTTATTAAGGGTGTGGGCAGCAGCATGTCAGTAATATCTGTAGCTTCTTAGTTTGCTCGTCAACATCAGTATGAAAATATTATTTAACTTCTAAGCACTCGGTTACTCAAATTAACCAATATTTTATCTGTAAAGGTTAGAGGGTAATTGATAAGGAATCTGATGAAAGGTATGAACAATTTCAAACAGCCCCCAAATCATATTTTAAATTAGACAAATCTTTGTAGGTGCTGGTGCTGATGTGTTAAGTTTCATATGTTGTGTCATCCTGCCTCAACCTGAATATTAGTCTGTATATATTGTTCAAATGTGGTATTTTATATTAATGATAGGTTCCCATTTTAAAAACTGGCCAGTGAGACATGTGAAAATGAAGCCTGTTGAGCTAACTCTGGCTCGCTTACAGTCACTTTGCTGTTGATCATGAGTAATGACCCTGTCAAATAAACACATGAATGAAAAAGAAATAAGTAAATCACTGGTTCATCAGCATAACAGTGAATGTAACGATTATTTTTTCGTTGAAACATGACCATCTGTGCACAAACAGAACAGGATGGGACAAAGCACAGAGCCCTGTGGCACTCCGTATTTAAACTTTTGAGAAATCAGATGATTACCAATAAAACCGGCTGAGGCCAGAGATCTGTCATTAAGAGCATTTGTGTTAAAACCAATAGATCCAGAGATCCACTGTGTAAAATATAATTCACAGGAGTTATTATTATGATTTAATATACGATAAAAGTTTTGCAACCTAACTATAACCCAGTTCCTTCTGTCTCCCACATTCAAAAGCGGACAGGGAAAGAGTCGAGGACAGACGACTTATTTCACGTCCTTCACTTCCAGCCTCCTCTTCCTCTGTGCAGTCACACTTCTGCCGCCGCGTCCCCTTCCCTCCATCTCTCAAGCCCACGCCATCTGCTGCGGACTCACACCTCTGATAGCACATTGTTCAGGCAAGCCGCTATCTCATTTCCATCCCTCTCCCCAGTTTAATTAGGATGGCATGGTGCATGTGCATCTATCTGCCAAAGACCTTCAACAGATGGATTCAACACCGTAGATGATAGGAGAGTGAAAAAGAAATCCAAATCTCAGCAGTGACCCTCCTCTCCAGTCTGGGGGGCTGCGTCGAGTCGATCAGATCCAGACTAATTGGAAGAGAACTGAACACTAATTGAAATATTGACTCCTGCCTGGTTGTTTCCACTGGCCTGGTCAGGCTGGAGCTTCCAGGCCGTGGTGGTGTTGCGGCAGACGTGGGTGAAATACTGCCTCACGTGTACAAACAGGGTGCTGTGTAGGGTTCTGTGTGCGCTAGGACTTTACCTCATGATGCTCCAGTCTGGCTCCATGCGCTGCACCGTGGGGTCTTCTATGTACTCGAAGGTGAGGCTCTCTCGGATCTGAGCATGGTCCACGCCCACGCTGATCTGCACCGGGCCCACGCCGGACAGCGAAGGGGCCGAGTAGCAAACTATCTCTGACATGGTCCGTCTACGAGTGAAGAAGAATGGAAACAACTTCAGATTAAGATCGTGGAAGCTATCTATGAAGTAATTATGCACAATGTATTAACTCACTGGCTTTTCTTGACTATAGAGATCTTATTTTGATCATAGAAAATAATCAACAAGAAACGGATTGAATGCAAAACAAAGAAAGTTATTTGTGGCACAAGCTCAAAATCCGTGAGGCAGAAGAAACCCAACCTGCCATTTTCCCACCAAAAATATACCGGAGCTCTAGTAACCTGCATGTACGAGCGTTATTCCTGTTTCTATGCTTTCCCCTCCTTCTACCTGCGTCCTCCTCTCCCTCCCATGCCAGGAGAACAGTGGAGAAAACACAAGCCAGTAATTAGCCCCGTATCTCATTAAAGCTGGCTTGACTCCGCAGCCTTGCAGCGTGGCAGCGTGGCAGCAGGGCTTAAGAAAGATGCCTACAGGAGCAGTGGAGAGTAGAAGGAGAGGAGGTGGTGGAATGAAACAGAGGGGAAGAGCTACAAAAGAGAATAAAGAAAAACAAGGGGTTACAGAAGAGATGAAGCAGATTGATGGAGAGAATGAAAAAAAGCAACGGGA
This sequence comes from Pseudopleuronectes americanus, assembly GCA_038501795.1. Lineage (NCBI taxonomy): Eukaryota > Metazoa > Chordata > Actinopteri > Pleuronectiformes > Pleuronectidae > Pseudopleuronectes > Pseudopleuronectes americanus. Next base: position 22,361,404 of record CM076725.1, on the reverse strand, counting down.
GGGAATGGGGGTGGGGGGGGGGTGAAGCACCAGGTTTTCCTTGAAGCTATTATTACAAGGTTTGATGCAGTAGGTCATCAAAAGCTTATTAAGATTTACATAAGTTTCTGACAGAGGCAGAGAGAGAGAGAGAGAGAGCGCCCCTCGGGGGACTTCTCACAAACACTGAAGGGAAAAAACACAAGAAAGCAACCGAAGATGGAAACTTAATGGGAATAATTCACATCGTCTTGGGGAGAAATATTCTTCCCATATGCTCACAGCATGTCATGAATCTAACTTCCTCTGACATGCAGCAGTTCAAACCAGTTAAACACAGACACAAAGGCAAAAAAATATATTTAATGCATAAAGATATTAGGGACAAGAGCTAATGTGACAGAAACAGAATCAAGCGGACTGTGAAATGTTCCTGGTTGTTTTCTGTTTTTTTACACTTGTTTAGTTGTTTAATGTATTCGACATCTTTCAAGACAGTGAGCAGATTAGTTCCTCGTCGTATTATCCTCATTACACTGTGATGCCCAAACTGTAAAACTGGGAAATTCTAATTTGTCTTTCATTTGCACTTTATTGAATATGATAATTTCACTTTTCACCACGTGTTAATGTGCTAAATACAATAAAAACTAAAAAAGAAGCCTCTTCTCCATGAATGTCCGACCATGCAGCTGTTTCAGGAAATTAAACTTGATGGGCTGCTACTAACATGTTTATGGACTAAATGACTGTGGGAGGAAAGTCTCACCCGAAGAACTCGCATGTCTGGTTTCCAAACTGCACGTTGACACTGGAGCCGGCGCCCAGGTTCTCTCCCATCACGGTCACCTTGGTGCCTCCAGACTCTGGACCCCGGCTGGGGGAGAGGCCTGTGACCGTGGGAGTCTGCAAAGAAAAAACAAAGGATGCAGAGATTTGCAATATTTTCTAACAGAAATTAACTTTTTCCACATTTTGTTTTATGTACAAACGGAAGGGGCAGAAATCACGAGATCCAAAAGTCTGAATAAAAGATGGATATTTAAGTGGCAGCGTCTCTGTGGTGACTCCTGACGGCTTCACGTATTATCACAGATCCACAGGATATTACAGTTATTCACATTGTGAGGCCGATGGCAGCAGAGAGCAGTGCTGGTGGGTGAAAAGAGGATAAAACCAGTAGCTCTCCCAGTCCCTGAGGGAAGCGTCCTCCCGTGTGTGTGTGTGTGTTTGAGGGAAGCATTTTAAAGACAGTCTGAAAATAACCAGTGTTTACTGCCGTCACACAGACGGACAGATGGAGAAGTATCCGAGCAGACAAGCCATCGTACTGACAAACACACATAGAATCTGACAAGCACACACATGCACATTCCCACGCGCACAAACATAAAAAGAACAATTAAAAAACAGCTAAATGCACACTGTCATTTACACTGCCTCCTTTGCCAAGTGCTCCCGTGTTGCTGGCTCACGGGGAGTTTGTCTTTTTTTAGGAGGGGGAATATGAAGAACCTTTCTGTAATAGTGTATTTTTTTTTGTGGTGCCAGTTCTGGGTTTGTGTGATGAGTTCTCAGAGGAATTCCACTGCCGAGAGCGTCGCTGGGACAAAACTCAAACCCGCCGGCTCCTCAGTGTGACTTCCAGGATGCAGGCTAGAGCAGGTACCGGGAAAACAACAGTATGTAATCACTGGCTGCTGTTAATTGTTAAGGGATCATTAATTGTGAGGGTGTGAGAGAGTGCAAATGGGGAAAGTAGATTATTTGTTAGCCGCAGGCCGGGCAGGCGGCGGCTGACGGAGACGGGGGGGGGGAGAGATGATGTTCACCTGCCGTGTGGAGCGCTACTTTCCAATTTACCAAGTTGTTTGTTTATCTGACTTTTTATTTCTCTCTTGTGAACTCGAAGCAAACAATCCAATCCTCTTCGACTGTGTTACCAGTTTTCAAAATACCAAAACGCTGTCAGAGCATTAAAAAATGAATACTTGTGAGCATAGAAAAAACACTATGAGGCTATAACAACTAAGACTCACAACCAGGGACCTGCACACACCGGTGATGAGGAGCCTTCTACTGTTAATGGAATATAAACTCATAGATCTCCAGACCATAAACATGTAAGATTCAAGGCTCCAGGTTCTGCACATTAATTCCTGAATTCTCACTTTTAGTAACTTTTGCATAATTCTCCTGACAAACAAACAAACACAACCTCCTTGTTGAAGGTAATAACACACATAAGCACACACAGAGCCGCTTAATTACAATGTTTGTCATCATGGCAACTCGCACATCGTTATTTGCCTTCCGGCGCACTATCAATTAGTTCGGTACAAATTACTTTTAAAACACGAACATATTCCGATTCACTTAAATAAGGCTCTTCTGTCGCACTCGTACTGAACACGCAACACTTTGTGGGTCACATATTGAATTGTGTATATGAGTATTCAGTAGAATGTAGATACGTGCGGACGTACCACGAAGGAGAACAGCTGTGAGGAGCGAGCCCGGAGCTCGGGTCGACACTCTCCGACGCACAACTGGACCGGACCAGGGCGACTGTCCGGGGGGGCCACGTCCATCTCACACACAATCCTACAAAAGACACAAAACAATCCATTAACGTCCATTTTACACAATAAAGATGAGATCATAGACTGTATGAGATAAATGAAAGGTCCCCAAAAGTGAAGCCAAATCGTCTGGATAGACCCCTGGTGGCTGGCAGCAGTATAGACCCCCACCTTCTTCTCCATGTTAATGGATGGGACGGGGACAAAACTATAAAGCCAAAATATATGTCAAGTAAATATTTGTCACTTTTATTTGTTTTAAATCACACTGATGTTAGTGTAGAGAAAGGAAGTAAAAATACATAATTGGCAGCTTAGACTGACTCGTGATTGGTCGAGCACATATCGGACCTCAATTACTACTGTGCAGACTCTTTATATTTTAATTTGTGCACAAGTAGGAGGTAGTGATATATAAAAGGTAATGTTTAATCTGGACCAACAATAATGTCGTGAATGTTTGAGTCATTTATTAATTTAAATAAACTAAAGCTTGAACTTTCTCTTATTAGTTTGAAATCTTGACCAAACTTGGTGAAAAGTAATGAAAACACTTTGCTTGATATCGATTTATCTTCCACTCTGAATTCAATCTGCTCCGGTTGTCTCTGTCATTTCATTACAGGGACACGTCCAGACAGACCCGACTCTGTGACAGTCTTTAAATGAGACCAGCGCTCCTCCTCCTCCTCCTCCTCCTCCTCCTCCTCCTCCTCCTCCTCCTCCTCCTCCTCCTCAACACACCCAACCCTGGACTGAAGTAAATTTCCCAGCAACGACAGGGCACCCGACGGGGCTGTCGCCGTGCCAACTTGCCGCACACGAGTGTAAATCACACGGCGGGATCAATAGAGCTTTATCATAACGTGTGATCAGGCGTCACCCGGCGCCGCAGGTGACAACATCAAATGGCATCATAAAAAAAAAGAGGACGTGTATTGATTGGTTGGTGCCAGCGAGCGATAAAGCACAAGATGGTATCACAGCGTGGAGGGGTGTAGAGGCAGATGGCGGCGGCAGACAGGAGCGGGACACATGAAGCAGAGCAGATGTATTGTTTCTCCGGCGTTGATCACCTGAATTACAACAAACGACTGTGGAGCTTTGTTGGATGAGCGATGAGGAGGAGAATGGCTGAAGGAAGATTTACACACTGACTAGGACGAGGTTCTCAGCTCAGTATGTGTCAGACACACACAACATCAATTTATTCTCCTCCTTTCGATCTTTTATTTTGCCTGGAAATAGTTTTCGCTGTGCATTCAGATATTAAATCTAAATTACATTCAATCTCCGTGTTGTTTTTTAATATCCCTGTACAGCACCTAAGGGTTTTTGTCTGTGTTTGTTTGTTTGTGTGTTACTTTGCAGGATAACACAACTACTACCAGACGGAGCACCATGCAACTTGGTGGAAGGATGTGGTGTTGGGTCAGGAACGAGCCCATTAGAAGTTTTATAACATTTTCTTTGATGAGTATTCATGGGATCAAGGGACTGATTTCTATATAAAAACTCAGTTAGTCAGTTTAAATGTGGTTTCATAAAGGGGACTGTTGTGTTTCTCTGGCTTCAGGGAAATATCTTTGTCTTTTTTCAAAAATCCAACTTTATAATGTATCTCCACTATAAAGACGCCACTTTCCCTCCGTATAAAAAAACCCTTTTAAAACTTAAAAGTGATGAGGACTCAATGTGGCGACTGTGAAAAATGCTTCAGAACATCATCAGCTCTCAGTGAGACGTCGTCCGGGGCGACTGGAGAACACAAAAGTTTGGACTTTTCCTTTTCAAAGCAGGAATTGGTTTTCACACACTCCTCTGAAGTGGAAACATAAAAGACGTATAAATATGTAGGACTGTGTTTTATCCCCCCCCCCGCCCAATTTTGCCCAATTCAGTCATAGGATGCCTGGTGAATGAATTAAGACTCAAACAGCTTCAAACATGCACATAATGAACCACAAGCCAATAAATAACCCCAAAGATTCGGAGGGACAGTCCAGCTCGTTGGACTAAACAGGTCATAGGTTCCTTTTTTTAATTCCGCTCAGTCCATTTTTTTTTAACATGCCATATAAATGAATCCCCTGGCTTGTCCCCAGTTGGATTAAAGTGCCGTCAGATCAGTGCACCGCTGACAAATTGTCCCCCACAGCCAAGTGGCACATAGTGAATTTTAATTACAGCTGCCCAGTAAAGAGACTCCACTGTAAGTCATCACCATTACTCATGAGCCATGTGCTCCTCAGACACAGCCACAAGTTGGCTGATATTGTAAAAAGAATAACAGGCCCGTAAGTCGCACTCGTGTGTGCAGGAAACATGTGTGTGACACGTGTATCACGACACACAAACTATGTGAGTTCCAGCGATGGTGCGGTGCTGAGCTGTTCTCCTTCCGAGGGCAGAAGTAGGCCAAGGAAAGAATCAGGGTTAAAGGCTCCTCTGAGAGCCACGACAGGGATAGCCTGTGTGTGTGTGTGTGTGTATGTGTGTGTGTGTGTGTGTGTCAGAGGAGACACTGTGTGTTCGCAGCTATTCATTCAAAACTTGTGTGTGAGTCAGTCGGGGGGGGAAAGGAGGACATCACAACAACTGAGAGACCAGACAACTGTTCTTATCATTTGTCTAAAAATGATGTAATCATTTCACATATAGTCGTTGCAAAATGAGTATTTCCCACAAGCTGTACAGCACCTTTAGAATTTATTTACATTATTTGAATCTCAATCTTAAAGTGCTGATGTCATTTCAGTGTAACGCATGTTCATCAGTACGTTTGTTCATCTTTGCTTCTCCTTCGCGGGACCTGCACCACCTGAGGAGGTCGACCCACCATGAGGCCGGCGTGTTTCTTCCTCTGCACACGTCTGCGCGTCTCGCCGAGGGGCCGACGGGCAAGGCAGCGAAGCACGAGGCCACGTTTCATTAGTTCAGGTCGAGCGGGACCGCAACTGATTTGTTTTATGTTTTTATGTTGAGCTTCCTTTAATTGTATTGTTTACAAAATGGAATAATTAGATTACAAGAAGAATATGTTTTGTATTGTGAACGATTGCTCGAGGAACCTTTACTCTAAAATGAATCTAATCTCATAAAATGAACTAAATATATACATATTCAAATGTCTGCATTAAGTGAATGTTGTGTTATTTCAGTTGATTGGCTCCCCGTTTGTGTGACTTACTGCTCGGCGATGATGTAGCCCTCCTCCAGGGGGGTGCACCTCACCCCCGCCACCTCCACGTTGCCCACCATGTCCGAAAAGGCCAGACCCAGGTTGGTGCCGTGGATGGTCACCCGCGTGCCTCCCTCGGGGGGGGCCGGCCACTGGGGTCACCTGCGGGGGGGGAGAAAAATAAACAAATGGTCAGGGGAAAAAAAGTTGCCGAGTGACATGAAAGGATGTGTCTGCATCTTCTGTTATAGAGCGGTCGTAGAGAAATGAATAAACGCACACACAGGTCTCCCCCCCGACGCTCAAGGGCAAGTATGCTCTTTCGGTCCAGGTGGCTGTAAAAGCAATTAAGTGCACTCCCCATGTCGTCATCTGAAGAATGTCAGAACGAGCCATGAGTCACTGAGCCGGGAGCATGTTCACATCACAACACTCGCTGATGGCACATGCTTTGTTGCTCTCTCTGTTCAAATGTATCGTCACATTCATAGAATCCCATGAAAACCACACTTTTAAATGTACTTTATTTTGTCTTCCACTCCTCCCTGTTGACTACACAACAGTAAACTTGATGGAAGAAACCCCACAAGTAAAAACGGTTGTTAACGTTCTGGATTTCGTCTGCACCAAATCTACTGCCGTTGCCATGGATAATAAATCTAACAAGGGGCCATATTAATGCTAAGTGCAGACCACCTATTCATAAAATACAATATGGCTGCCCAGCATGACCTTGGCACAGGGTGGCACGCCGCCGTCTGTGCTGCAGAGCCCCGCTGAGGCTCCCGACCTGGCCATCGTCCAGCCCTTTCAAAGAGGAGAAGAGGAGGAGGAGGAGGAAGAGGAAGGGAGTAGAGAGGGAGAGGGATACAAAGGCTGTGGTGGACGGAGAGATAACGCGGAGGGCTGAAGGGAGGAGATGACAATCACTGTGCTGTCGGGATAAAACCAACCTGCGCCCACTTACTGAGCTGCAAAGTGCCATGTGACTCCCGGGGGGTTTGCAATCCTCTGATGGGTGCCGGGGGTGCAGCACCCATCAGAGCATTGCTACCCCATGGGACAGCAGCATTGTAATCTAGATTCATTGGACATTAATTGCTCTGGATGTAAAGTAAGTGTGTCACTGCACCGCCGGAGGGGTCTGCATACATGAATCTTTTAGCACTGCTTGGGCATGCAGGGTATGGGGGGGGGTGGGGCTTAAACATAAAGGCTAAATATATCCATGTCAGGCAGTGGCGGCAGCTATTTGAGTAGACTTGGCGATGGTTACACTTAGCGATGCAAGGGGCCGGAGAGAGAAGGAGACAGGAGAGGAGGAGGAGGAGGAGGATGAGCTACTACAAGATGATAAAAATAGAAAGGGACTGGGAGAGCAGAGGAGATGAGGGATGAGCAGGCTGCCACTCGGATCAGCCGGATCAGACCTGATGGATGACAGGTGAGGCAGCGGCCGGTGGCGGGACAGCGCCAGTCCCTCACTGGGCAGAGCACCGGAATCCAGTCTAATCCATGCATGAAACCCATTTGACCGAGCTCCCTGTTGGCACTTGGATTCCTCAGTGGATCACAGGAAAACCAGCACTTCAAAGCCGGCGATGTCCCGGAGGCGTGAGAGAAGTGCTGCTCTTTTGTCCCCGTCTGTATTTCTTACACAAACAGAGGGACTCAATCTATAGAGCAGCCTCCTTGTCCATGACACTGGTTTAACTGGGTGTCAACCAGATCCCAATGACCTTTACAAACCAGAGGGAAGCTGCTGCACTGGAGATAATCTTCAGAGGGGTGGAGCACGTCTTTACATTTCAACTCCACATCCTTCTCTTTGCATCCCGTCTTTTTGCTTCTCTTGCTTTCTGTCTTTCATCATTTAGTCTCCCTCGGGCTAGGTGACACATCTTCCTCCTCCCAGCTCCCCGCTCGCTCGTTTGTCCTACCAGACGTTCGGAGGGGAAGAGGAAGCGGAAGCCTCTCACACCCTGCCGCCCCTCGCTCTCCCACCCAGTGCCATGCCATGCCACGCTCGCTGTGTAATCCTTTTAGGCGCCCGGCCGCTGCCCTGCCTGGCATTGTCACACCGTCAATAGAGGGTAATTCCCAGCAAACAGCCAGTACAGCTTGCACGAGGCACTCTTGTACTCTCTCTAGCATAATCTATCTCGCTGCAGCTCAGAGGATCAGAGCGTTGACCACATTTTCCTCGAGGCATTCTGCAGGGGTTTTCTGCAATAACCATGAAAAATAAATCACTAAAGAGGGGGGGGCGCGATAAGCTGAGGCAGAATAAACTTCCAGGAGAGAAAGGGTCTCTGTTCAGAAGATAATCTGCTGGTCTGACGGACAGAAGAGGAAACTGTGGCGGCTGCTCCCAGTGCACGGCCTGGGGGACGTGTGCATGGTGTTGACTTATTCAGCTGAAGTAATGGTGGGGAAAGTTGTGCTGATGCAGCCAAGGCTAAACTTGGTACACACAGCAGAGATGCCCATGCTGCCTTCAGGCTGTGCAAGCCTAGCATGTCACTGGAGCTCCAGGATCTGACCGAGCCCAGTGACATTCAGACGATTCAGCGTCAAAGATGTTTAATCGTCCCGTTGACTAAAGTACAATATCAGCATTTTTCACTCTTCATCCTTAATTTACAGATTTATTAAAAGAGGATTTTGTCCCCTCGACTCTCTGGGGAGATTCAACAGTTGATGTGTTTCCCTTCTCGCCATCGTCGGATATTCTGCTTTTCAAACGAATAACAGCCTTTGATACAATTTAGGAGCTGGGAGCTAATCTCTCTGTCTGTGGACTGTGCTCAGACCAATTTGAGTCACATTTAATTGTGAGCAGCATTTAATGGGCTTGATTAAAGCGCCTGCTGATCACTTGTTCCTGAATGAAACTACATCCTAAATACTTTATGGGGTCTTAAATGCCGTGTAGTTGGCTGAGAGATACGGGTGGTGATGAAAAGGGAGTTTTCAGTGCGTAAAGAAAGGAGCGAACACGAGAGACAGGGTTGTGGGTTGTTGGTGATTTACTCACTGATGCTGTGTTTTGTCAACAGTCCACTTTTAAGTATTGCAAAGGTATATATATATATATATGACCGTGTGGGGTTTAGCAGCATCACACAGCAGGTTCCCTGACGCAAGATGCATTTTGCAGTGCAACATTTTGCTCTTTCTTCTCCTGGCTGGTTCAATGAAGGGTAGCACAGTGTCAGCAGATCTCTCCGGGTTTCAGCGGTGAGGAGAGTTTAGCTGTACCATAACATTGACTGACAGGCCCACCGTCCCCGTGGTGGTGAACATATCAACAATAAGCTTGTGTGAGGACAAAGAGAGGAGTCCTGCTGCATTTCTCTTCTTTCCCGCGGCAACAGCTGGATCTGCTGGATCCACTCGACTGTCACTGGGAGGCAGAAGAAGCCTCTTCCCTGTTCAGTTAACTGGTTCGCTCAGCCTCGGCCAAAAGCCTATCGAGGAGATGCCTTTCATATGCTCATCCAACTCCCAGCTTCATTTGATGTCGCTCCCCGCGCTGTTAGCAGGGGCTTACATCTCTTCAATATTAAATGGCCGACGGTGGGAGGCACCGTGGCACTTAATAGAAACATTAATTATTCAAAAGGCCCGTCTTTTAGGTCGGCACATCTACTAATGTGCTAGTATGTATACAAATCAACTCGTGATGGGGGCTTTGGTGCATACAATCAAAAAAAAACAAATTTATTAATAAATTCAGCCCACCAGGGGGAAGTCTGCTTCTTAAAGAAAATGTAATCACAGGGAGACGAAGGGGGCGGCGCTGCACAAACCAACGCTGACTTAACCGCCAATGAAGAGGAGGAGCATCGCTGAGTCTGTGAGTGAAGTCAGTGCTCATGTGAATTCATTCAGAGATGCCTGGAAACAGACCTGAGATCAGACAGTGGCTCCATCACCCGTATCCTCCCCCCCCACACACACTTTCATTCCTCCCTCCGTCTCACAGTTCAGTTCCTTCACTCTGTCCTTTTTGTTCTCAGCCTTACTTCACTCTACCTCCCTCAAACCCTCCCTGCTCTCCCCCACTCGCCTTTACAATCTTGCCATCATCTGGCTGTCAGACGTACAGGAAGCATTAACCCAGTAACACATCAGTTGCTGTGGATCACAGGAATCATTTCTAATAAATGCACGTGTGTATACATTCTATCTTTCCCTCCACCTCTAAATCAGGGGGAGTTTTACTTCATTTCCCCCGGATGCCTTTTGACAGCTCCCCTGCAACTTGTTGCATCGACCCGTGGCTCACACACTGTATGTGGCTGTAAACAGGTTTGGCAATAAATTGTTTCCACTCGGGGGAACGTCTCTGCCTCAGAACACAAGGTCCTGCAGCAGCTGTCGGTGAATTGGCTTCTCTTGACCTTGGATACATGGTTATAATGATTTAAATTTTTGCCTGATTGTACGATTCTCTGTTGACATTTGAAACTACAGATTTATTGGTATTGTAGCACGTTTCATGTTGCTGTAAAATAACAAACTGAAAGTATAATGGAGTGATATACAGAGGCACACAGGGAGGACAGAGGAGTAGGGGTAAGAGCGATGGACGGAGAGAGAGACTAGGGAGAGAGAGGCAGGTTTCCTGGCTTATCTGAGTACAGTATGGCAAATCAATTAACCAAGTTGATAACTTCTCTTTTTAATTGGCTGGAGTAGATGTGAGCATGCTGCGGAGGAGGAGGAGGAGGAGGAGTGGAGGGGTCTGGTTGGTTAGCCACAATGCAGTGGTGCGTTACCGAGCCTAATTAAACAGCACGTCCTCCTGGCCCGACCCCCCCGGTGACAGAGAGTCCACCGGGAGGGAACAAGCAAAGGCCGGAATACGCAAAGGGCCCACTCATGGCAAAACAAACAAGCACTTCCAGGTCACGACCCCGGTGTTGACGAGGTGAAGGGGTGTGATACATCCAGCTGCTGGGTTGTGTTGTTGCGCAATGTAGACACTGTACACACACACAGCTGCTTGTCATCTTTATGAATCGTGAGATGTTAAAACGATCTTAGTCGCTCCAGTAGGTACAATCTTATTAATCTACTTATTCTGAGGGTTTCCTCTTCTTTTTTCAGATTATTTTTTTATATGTTTTTTCTTTTTACACATTTATTGGTGCCAACGTTACTTTCAAAATGCTGGAGTAGCCTTGTGAGAAGACAAAAGACTTTCAATTCTATGAGCAGGCATCTGCACCCAACCACAAAGAGAAGGCAGATGTCAAAGAGACAGGCCTTTAAAACTGAATGTCTCCATGTGCCCTGTGTGTGTTTGTGAGTGTGTGTGTGTGCCCTTGAGGTTGAAAAGAACTCACATGAATATGCTGCTGTGAGCACAACACAACACTTACACACACCCAGGTACATCACATTTTGTCTCCTGAGCTGAAACAGCAGTTGCTCTTTAAATTAGCACAAAAGACACAGGATGAAAAAGACAAAACCAAAAAGAGAGAGGGAGCGAAGCCGAACATTGTACAGATCTGAATGCATTAGGGGCAACTTCAAGGCTCTTGCTCATCCAGAGTCCAGAGCAAAACCAAACAGAGAAGAGCGGCAGAGCTGAGGCACACCTCTCCATGCGAATCAGAGCCTGGAAATAATCTGAGGCAAGTGAGCAGTTGTGATTTAGTGAATAAGAAGCAGGGCGAGTTAAAATTGTAAGGACAGTCCCACAGACCGAACAGAACCATTTTCTCTCCCGTGTGAAGACCTGAGGACGAGCTGCAGCCTCGTGGCAGCTGAGTATCGATCGGGAGCAGATCTGCGTGGGCAGGGCCGGGACGGATGAACCAGGGGATTGTGGGTACTGACCTCGGTGATGCGTGGGTTGGTGCACTTGACGTTCTTGGTGGACAGGTTGAGCCAGCGGGTGGTGTACGGGTTGATGGGGGGGCAGTGGTGCCGCAGGGTGCACTTCCCCTCTCCGCTGCACCAGCCGCACTGGAACTTCCTCTGCGCCTTCAGACACACGCCGCAGCTGTCCCGCTGGGCCGCGCACTTGTAGAGGTGCACTGTGGGTAAACAGGAAGTGGTGAGGAGACACAGTGAGAAGCACGCAACAACATGAAAATCCCATAATTTGGAGGTTATATTTTTATCTTCTATGACTGCTGTGAGTCAAAATATCCCCACAGGCTTTTCCTTCTCTTACTTTCTTTTTTTATCTCCCATAACACATATTTTAAAAACGCTTGTGATTAAAGACAAAGCATGAGTTCAGGAAGAGTTCAGAGAAAACAATGGAGCGTTACATTCGTCCATCTTCATCCCAGCACATGTCGTGAGCAGCATCTTCCTCTTACCTTGGATATTCTCCGGGTTATCAATAATGAAGTTGCCGTTCCACACCACTGAGAAATCGACAGGCAGCTCACTGATTTTCATTCCCTCGTACAGATACTGGAGGCCGAGGACGCCGGGCGGGAGGAGAAAAAGAGATAGAGAGATGGCGGTGAGGGTGGAAACGAGACCAGAGGAGAGGACAGGTTTAATGAGAGGGTTCGGGGGGGGTTATAATCCCCACGAGTCCTTGCAGATGCGGCAGTGTGTCCTTCCAGCGTTTCCCCAAAATTACATCATCTTATCATCACAGAGCTGACAAAGAGACGGGAGCAGCTTCCCTTAAGAGGATGTTGTCCTTAACTGCCTCCCGTGCCCTTAATTCCAGGCTGACTTTCATTGTTCGAGTCTGTGATTGTGAGTTTGTTTGATTGTGAGTTTGTGTGCGAGAGAGAGGCAGAGAGGAAAATGTGTATAACTATGATTCCACTGAGAATAAATACGCTACAGTCGTGTCCAGAGCAATAACCGAGATGCACCTACTGTCTTTATACATCTACTCATCCCAGAGATCTCTAGAATCGTTGGGATTTGGTCCATAATCTGCTTCTCAATAATTCTTTCAGTCAAGAGCCACCAAACCTACCGAGCTGTTCTGGCACTGCACGCTGGAGCTGTTGAAGCGGAGGGCGGTGACCCGGTGGCTGACCCCCTGGATGTGGAGGACGCACTCGTAGCCCCGCTGGCCGGACTGCGGCTGAGGCAGGTTCCTGGCCTTCAGGGTGATGGGCTTCACCTCCCCCACCGGGATCAGGATCTCCTCCGAGCGCACCAGCTGGGGACAGTCCTGAACGGGAACGGGGCATAGAGAAGGTGTCAGCGCCGACGAATCTCATAAATAAATACAGAGCTTTCAGGTTTTCTAACAAGATGAGAGGAACAATTGTACAGGAGGGTCATGGAAAGGAAAACTGATAAATATGAAGGACAATAAGTGAGTTCGAATCTAAAAGCGACTCCTGTGACCTCAGAAAGCTATTATCAGTGAATAGCACCAACTCACATTATACTGTACAGGGTGCATTGAAGACTGTGAAGTATTCTACACAGAAACCCAACAGTTCCCACAATGAGCAACTACTTCTGACAGTGGAGAGAGAAAAGGACCTTCTTCATTAGGAGCAGAAACCTTGAAGACTCAGGGTGGGCGGCCATCTGCCACTTTAAGGGTTGAAATAAGACAGAGGTCAACTCTCTGAGCGTTAGGATGTCAAAGAACATCTGTATCGAGAAAACTATTATAGCTGTATCACACATAGGCTTCGGTTCGAGAGGCCTTTTACGTCCAATGATCATGAGCCTGAGTCTTAATGAAACATCCCCTCCTGCTGCTCAGTGACAGGAGGAGACGTAGACGCTATCAGAGCAGTGGAACAAGAAGGAACTGCACATTGTGGTTCCTCCTGTAGATTCTGTATTGCTAAAGTAAATCAGAATAGAGGAGTAGAAAATACACACAGAAGTACTACAGAAGTACTACATGTGCCAATAGCCAAGGACAAATGGAAACCTACAGTCAGAGGCATATTTCAAAGACTTTTTGTGTCCACCAGACATGATGGACTCGGTCAGAGCGATCTCGTGTCACCCTGAAGACACACTGAGCTCAGAGATAACACACTGTTAATTGCTGCTGCAGAGAACAAGAGCCCTGAGTGAGAAATGCCAGTTCGGAAATAGAGGAGCTTATAGATGTCTGTCTTTTCTGAAGACGTGCCCCGAGGCTGACTGACACAGAGCTGGAACACAGAGCTGGAACACAGAGCCATGGATGCAGGCAGGAGTAAATAGACAGAGGGGATGTGAAGAAGAGAGAGAGAGATAGGAAAGAGGGGTGAGAGAAAAGAGGAAAAAACATGGGACAGAAGGAGAGAAAGTAGCTTGTTTGTGTGTCTGTGTGTGTGTGTTCCACCGACCTCTGAGGCGTTGACCCGGCCCTCCTGGAAGGAACAGCTGGAGGGGTCGTGGGTGCACAAGTTGCGGTACTTGCACCAGTGGCAGCGGAAGGCGCTGTTCACACATGACAGGCACCTGCACAGACACACACACACATATGTCGAGTGAGAGTCGGGAAATAAAGGGGGGTGGGGGGGGGGTGGGGGATGACACAGGAGGAAATGAGTTCAGCTCCCAAGTGGGGAGCGCCTGCTGTTGTTGTGCCCTTGGAGTTTGGCACAAAACCCAATCGCTCCTGGGCCAAGTTCTCCCCGTGTATACTTTTGTCCGGACATATATATTAAAACTGTGTCACGTGTGAACAGGAGGTCGGACTTTAGCCTTCACAACCAGAATCTGAAGGAGAAGGAGAGCGAGGACAAGTCGGAGCGATGAGGACAAATCAGACGTTTGGCACAGCTTGATCCTGCAGTTACCATTAGTCCCTTATTGTTGGAGTGTTACTGTAAGTACCTGCCATTAGGTGTGTGTGTGCACAATGAATAAATGTGTTACTATCAAGGTAAGTATTAATACCATAGAGCAAAAGTATTACTATCATTGTAGCCTTATTATGTTTTGGGACTATTGTTACAAACATATTAACATGTAAACTGCATTTTGATGTCATTTGTGAAAATGTTGAGCTTTCTTAAATGGTTATTTCTGCATAAAAGATGTAATTATATCCCTGTAATACAGTGGAGTAGAAGTATAAAGTTAAGTGCAGGACTTTACTTTCCATCTCTGAACTCATCACGTAGACGGAGGCATCATGAAACGCTGTTTACTACACTGTGTATTCATGAGCAGTTGTTCGGAGGGCGTGCTGTCGTCTCTCTGGGCTCTGCCTCTCGAGTTAAGGTTGTGTTCTGCATATTTGCTTAAAGTGAAATATGCATCGGTGCAAACGCATTGGGAGGGGATCTCCGGCAAGCACGCTCATTCAGAGGAGTGGGGCTGATTCACCTTCAGGCAAATCGTGTGCAAAACGGAGAGACAGAGTTAGCATTACAACTGGAGAGTGTGTGCACATCCTCTGTGTGTTTGTGTGCGTCGCTGCCGGTGCGAGTGTGTTTGTCGTCGGCCATTAACTGAGCTGATGTGGGAGCCAGTAATTGCTTTCTGTGCTCGGCTCACGAGGGTTTTCACACAGCAGACAGCAGCATGGAGCTATAGGGCAGCGTGTGCTTCTGCTGTCACGTCTGTCTGAGTCTGAGGAGAAAAACACAACGCCTGCTTTTATCCGGCCAAATTGACAACGTCTGTAACATTTTGTTCTAATGTCGAGGGGACAGTGAAAGGATAATATGACACGTGACGGCTCCTGCAGCCGCTGTGAAACCCTCACTCTGCATTCAGGGAAGCTCTCGAGTCAGCGAGGCCACAAACAAGAAGCTGCCACGGTGGAGGGAGGCGAGCAAATAGCAAAGGCACCGCTGGCACTGAGATCTGCAGTCCGGGGATTCAGGTCCTCATCAGTCAATCAGGGACGGACGTGGTATGAAGACGAGCATGAAACCCCCACCGTAGACCTGCTAGGCTAGAGAGTGATGTGGTCTGCACCGTGGGGACGTTCGAGGAGAAGGCTTCAGTAGCACGGCAGCACAGAAACCTCCTGTTACCGAGCTCGGGGAGCGGCCACAGATCGGGTGACGTGGATCTGAACAGGGGGATATTTTGGGCTTCGGTTGAGGTCGAGGACAAAGAGTAACTAATTCCCAGAGCATTGATCCAGTGGGTTTGAGCAGCAGGTCTGGGAGCTTTGTTTCTGTTAATTAGAAGGGACTAAAGAGAGATACTCACAGTTGGTGGACGCTGCAGTTGTAGAACTTGACCTCGGTGCTGATGAGCATCTGACCGGTCTCTTTAGAATTCAGCCTCAGCTCGACCCCCGACCAATCTGAAAGAGAGGAGGCGTATGTTAAACACATTATTACATCTTTAAATCATTTAGATCATTTTCGATTGAATCTTATGTTCATTAGTTGTCTCAGTAAACTCAGGATTGTTACGAGTTGTTCATATTTGTGTAATTGATATGAAGATATATTGCACAGTATTGTTCTGTGTACACGACATCAAAAGGAGCCGTGCCTGTGAAAATACGTGTGAATAAAATTAGCAATTTCCAGTCACACACGAACACACACACACACACACACACACAGCAGAATCATTTCATCTGATCAAATTTAGTTTTCCTGCATTTCGCTGAGCAGAG
Organism: Pseudopleuronectes americanus; assembly: GCA_038501795.1. Taxonomy (NCBI): domain Eukaryota; kingdom Metazoa; phylum Chordata; class Actinopteri; order Pleuronectiformes; family Pleuronectidae; genus Pseudopleuronectes; species Pseudopleuronectes americanus. Next base: position 22,345,122 of record CM076725.1, on the reverse strand, counting down.
ATCTGGCTGTGCTTCTGTTCTCTGTGAAAACAGCCTCTCATCTCTCCCCCACGAGGATACAGGCTCCACAAATATGTGTGTGTGTGTGTGTGTATGTGTGTGTGTGTGTGTGTGTTTGCCTGATATTTTGATGACATTCAGTGTGTAGGAGGTTTGCATGACCCTACGTGACCCGTTCTCTCTGCAGCACCTGCTGGGAATCAGGCTCTGTTTCACACCAGTCGGTGTAACAGGCTCATATCTGACTTCTACCATTTGTCTCACAAGAGCTGGCAAACAAAGTGCTAAAGAGTTCCTGTCCACGCAAAACCTCCTGGAGGATTCTACTTCTCCTCAGTAGAGAAGAGTGTCAGCTATTTTCTTTTACATTTTCCAGCTCCGCATCCCCGAGAGTTTTAATCCTAACCTCTGCTCCTTCCGCTCCGGTGCGCTTGTTTTAATTTCTCCTCTTCTTTCTTATTTCCTTCTCTACTCCACCTTTTAATCTCATTTCCTCGCCACTCCTCTCCTCAATGTCGAGGCGCAACAGATAGGAAGGATCGCAAGGGGACAGGAGATGGAGGAGGATTGTGGGGAGGTCAGGGGGAAGTGGCCTCGGGGGGGAGGGGGAGCGCTGAGTAAAGATTGGAGGTATAAAGAGCTGGGAGAGGCAGGATGGAGGGAGGTGATCAGAAGGCGAGGAGGGAGAGGGATGGATGGGGATTGGCTGACATTTACCTGGGGGAGAACATTCATATTAGTGCCTGATGCACCGCTCCCCACGGGAGCTCCGGGCAAACAGGCCTGTCATTTACTCTCAGGTAGGAGGATTTACCAAACCCCCAGAACACACAGTCATTTCCACACATGGCACATCATATATTATTCAGGGTGTTTGTTTTGCTCGCCCCCTGCAGCTCGCAAACAACAGGTATTTATTGTCCAACCATAGGTGTCAGGATCCATAATGATATATATGTGTTTGCAGATAAATGAATCCTGGAGTCGTCGTTGTTTATTTATGGAAACTAGAGGAGCAATTTTTGAAAGGTCATGAGATTTTCTATGAATACATTGGAGGTGATGAGTATTCGGTTTTATTTCTGGACCTTTACGTTTCTTTTCGGGCAGTTTGTGTATATGTGTGTATGGGTTATGTAAATATTGTAGATTTCACAAGAAGACATTTTGACCTCTTCTTAAAAACAATTATTTATTATGATTACAGATTAATTATCAGTGTTGTTTTTCTTCGAGTGCTCATCAGGTGGCACTTGAACAAACAACCCGCCTCCGCCTCGTCTCTGCAAATCGATCTAACCTGATTCCACCGTCACCTGCTCCGATACGAGGGCTGCAGCCAGCGGCCCCCCCATCTGACCGTCCATCAGCCCTAATGGGGCCTTGTGTGTAGCACACATCACTGCCAGACAGCTGATTCTGGATCAGTGGGAGCTTGTTGTTTAGATGGCGTTGAATCAATAAAGAACTTTTAAAGTGATGCATGTGCAGTTAGCTCACAGAAGGAGGGACGGATGGGAAAGCTGAGAAGCTTGAGTTCGGAGTGAGGCTCTCTCCTAATCGGCATGATCAGATCAATACAGTAAATGATGTGGGAGTGTGTGCACTGGATGGTACCTGTGTGTGTGTGTGTTTGTGTTGTGTATACCTTGGTTGATGGGGATGACGGGGACGTCCTTGGCAGCAGGAGACACGCAGAGGATCTGGTTGCCGTTGACCTGGCCCTCCACCTCCGTCAGGTTGCCGAAGGAGCAGGTGATGCCCGCGGAGAGGTCCGGAACATCGCTCACCTTCACCAGCAGCTGCACATGGAGCGGAGGAACCAAACAACAGTTATCGATACGCAGCAGTTGACCCTACGTCTCATTTCAGGGTAAAACTAAAGATCTTATTGCAAAAGCTTTCTCTCTTTGGCTGCTTATGAAACATGATGTGAAGGGAGAAACGAGCTTGTAAAAAGCTGTGAAACGAGTGAGGAAAAGAACAAACTGCGGCTGGCACATGTCTCCGTCCAGTTTGCCAAGAAGCTGTGTCTTCAAATTGTTATCAGCAGCATAATAACACAGTGTTAGATCTTAATCTTTCATTTGAGAGCAGGACACATCTCCCCAGAGGAGGAGCGACAGCTACCGTGGTTCAGTCACTGGTTAATATATGGTGCTAAGCTACATAAAAGGAAATTGGAAAAAATGGCCACTTGGGAAACAAAAAAAAATACAACAACAAAGAAAGCTGCCCTCACACATGATGCAGTAATACCACACACATGCAGACACACACACAGAGGGGCGTTTGAAGTGATTCTCTGGAGAGCAGTGACACTGGGGCTGAACATTCAGCTGTTCTGTCTATAAATAAATGTATTCTGCGCGCTGGGTGTGTGATCGGGCTCTCCAGCCAAGTGAGGCAGCCCGGATAATTATCACCATGGCATTTTACACAGCCTTGTTCCATTAGCTGTTATTTTTGGGCCACAGCGTTTGAAGTTTTTCTCTTTGTTTTATCTGCCTCTCACTAAACTCCGCGGGGCGACTGGGACAGGCGAGGCAGCTGAGCAGCTTAACTCTGGGCCTTTCAAGAGATGCTGACTGTCTCAGTGGCTGACTACACTGCCTCCCTCGTTAGCTGCTGTACTCCGGTGCCATTGAGAGGATGGATGGTGTGTGTGCCTGTGTGTGTGTCTCTCTCTCGTCTTCCCCCTGTTTCCCCTTCCAGCCTGTTTGTGTTGCTTCGCTCTGAGGTGTGTCAGAGAGATGCTTGATTGCAGCAATCACGGCAATCAGGGTCTTTTGTTCGAAGTTCCTGAGTTACCCCTCACATTAATTAGCCCTTGTCGTGGTTTTTAAGACGCACATATATACAAACACACACACAAACATACACACACACACACACACACACACACACACACATACACAAATACATTCACACACACTAGCTGCTACCAAAAGCAAGGTTGTCTCTATGTGTTCAGACTTTGCTCTTTCTGTTCTCCCTGATGATGATGATGATGATGTTGATGATGATGATGGTGATGATGATGATGATGATGATAGTGATGATGATGGTGATGATGATGATAATAGCAGTGATGGGTGCTTTGCTGCTTGGAACCACTGACCAGTCTAATTGGTGGCAGAGTTTTTAATAAAAGATAATTTGATCATTTTTTTTCTCCCTCCGTGATTCTGTATCCGCCCACATGAAGAGGCTGCGTTGTCATGGTGATAGCCGTCTGCCCCCGGTGGAATTTGTGAACTGTGTGAATTTGTGTTTTTTTTTGTAGATGGTTTAGTGAGATGACCCCCCCCCCTCCATGCTGCTGGTGTGGCTGACATGGAAACAAACATAACCGCTAATATGAATTCTGATACGCGGCTGTTTGGAGAAACAGACAATGGAGCGAGGTTGAGGGTGAGGTATCGTGTTGTGAGTCACTGCCAAAGCTTCAGGCAATTTTTGTATTATAATTCTAATTCTTTTTATGTTTAACTGGTTTGATTTAAATCGAAAGTACATCTTGACTGCAGTCAATGAATCCATTAAATTATTCTATTCATGTCATCTCTTATCATAAATCCTAATCTGAATGATGTTCTATGTAAATAAGTTAATAGACTGATTTGAAGTGCACACAAAAAAACAAACAATGGTCTTTGGATTTTTATTTGAATCTGCATCAAATAAATAACCATCAAATCAAGAAAGATGTTGAAAATCTCACAATGTTAAAATCTGCTCACTGACCCACACCAACATGTAATTCCGTGTTCCCTGACCCATAATGCATCTTGTGAAGCCGCTGAGCATTCTGGGCTGAAAACAGACGTTTCTAAATCTGATATTTCCAAACCTAAAAGACTGAATTTGTGAACTATTGTGTTTTGGATGGGCGACCTCGGACAGACGAGTTCTCTCCCTCTCTCCCTCTCGCACGTTCTGCCTGTTTTGGCTCAGTCGATGTGGAAACTGTACCCAGCTGCACACGGGCAACTTTAACACCTACACGCCCACCCACACAAACATGTCTTGGCACACACATGAACTGCTCTGTATCAAGCGAGCATATGCACACGGAAACGCCCACGCTGGGCTCTTATGAACCTTCCCATCCTAATGTTTATGCATCAACTCCAATCAAGACTCTGCAAACTGCAAAGTGAGATCGTTTCAAATATGTACGTGGGAAGGGAATATGCAGATGGGAGATAATTCTTCATTGTGATGTGAGCTGAGACTGCAGGTTGTTTGGCATTTTGTGTGTGTGTGTGCGTGTGTGTGTGTGTGTGTGTGTGTGTGTAAACTTACATGCACGCTGGGTTCTGACACGGCGATGCTGTCCGGGAACACTGTGGCCTTCACACACTGGTTGAGAGCGGCGGCGAAGCGGTACGGCTCATCTGCACGCTCACACCGGTTCCTCTGAGAGCAGCTGAGGGCGGGACAGACACACACACAGACACACACACAGAGAGTCGTTAGTGAAATGTCTTTTTCAACAGCAACACAACTAGAAACGAGAGGAAACGCTGCCAAAGCCATTACAGCACCGAGAGAGAAGAAAGAAGCCAGAGCTATAACAGGAAGTCACCATGTGATTGGATAAATAACAGGAGGTGCTGCCAAAGTTATAACAGCAAACAAATAACAGCAATAGTTGGAGCTTGTTTAAATCAATGGTTCATTTAAACAAAGCTCTAATGTACTCAGAGGATCTGCAAGCAAAGGGTCATCTTGGTCTAGAGCACTCGATGGTGATTGGACCAGAACATCCACATGACACATGTGTGCAATGTGTGATATTTAGAAAAAGGAACACATACACAATCCTTTGTGTTATTCTGGTAATTGTGAGTATTGCAGCTGCAGCCGTGGTAGTGGGTCGTTCGTATCATAGCTCTGGTCTTTGTTTCAAAATCGTTACACAATAGTGACAGATATCAAAAGCGGTGTTTCTCTAAGTGCTGTGAAGAAAAGACGACGTGGAAAACAAAGTTGAGAGCAGTAAAACAAATTGTCAGTGCTGTGACATAAATTAAAAAACCTTTTCGAACAACAGAAGGAACGAGGAGGAAGTGATGAGGATTAAAAATGTCAAAAAGCACAAATGGTAAACAAAAGAAAATTAAAGAATGTTGAAGTGAGGAAGAAACGACACTGAGTCTCATTTACGTGATGTTAACAGCTCACTTTCAGCTCATAGCTCAGATTTGACGAGACAGACACAAGAGCTACGTTTAACAAACATCACCACTACAGTTTTAAGTCTTAACACATCTGGACCGGCCGCTAACATCCATTCCAATCACCCCAGATGTTTATGTCTTCTTTGCTCTGCTTTGCTTTCACTTTCTGAGTCGTCTGTATTCATGGTTGTAGATTTGTTTTGTGTTGATCAAGGCTATAAATGTGACACGCTGCAGACTGGGTGAAGTTATGTTGCTGTTACCGGAGCGGTTTCCGTCCTGCTTTGGGAAACAGATGGCGTATTGAAGACGTAATGTGAAGCGCTTTTTGCTGCTTTTTCTGTGGGATTGCTATAAAACATCAATTACAAAATAGCTGCTTACGCCGGTAAGAAATTTGCATTTGGTGACAATCGCACCATCAATAACAGCCGGTTCCTGTAGGACTCCCAGCGCTGAGAGTTCCATAAAGCTGGGAGTGATCGTGGCCTGTAGGAGGCTTTGTATTCCCAGTTAACCCCAGTAAAGCACTGTGGTGGGAGCCGCAGCCCCCAGTGGGGAATACGCCATGTAAACATTAACCATGAAGCCACATGAAGCACTGAGCACTACATCCCCCCCCCCAAATTAAATCCTTCAATCAGCGTGGAACTTTGCAGATGCAACCAGTGCAAATTACACACCGCTCACTCATAAGGGGAACCCTAATGGTCAGACAGTGTATCAAGTGCCACGCAACACCCCCACAATCCACCACATCCCTCATTAAAACTCAGCCACCGCCTCCTTATTAAAAGTGTGTGTGCTCCCGCCGTCCCATTACACCACAGGCCCCGTCCTCATCCAGCCCAGCAGTCTAAGTGCCTGGCTAACTGGCCGTCTGGTCACAGCAGCTCTAATTGGACTCTGATGGGTCAGCCGCTGTCCGGGGTTCCGATGTGCCACTGCAAGCCCTGTCCATTCTCTGAGTGTGAGTGTGTAGTGTGTGTGTAGTGTGTGTGTGTGTAGCGTGTGTTAGGGCCCATATCATGCCTCTTATCCACATACTCTCACACACACTGACTCGAAGCTACATCTTCATCCGCAGCCTCTGTGTGTAATTATGTTGTCAGAAGTTCAAGCCATATCCAGCAGACTCACACGAGGAGGCACAAGCACGCTAAGGGTCTCACACACACACACACACGCACAGACACGCACACACACACGCACACATACAAATGCTCGTATGCACAGTTCTCCCGCGGAGAGCAGGAAAGTGTGTGTAGTTAGTGTAGTAGTGTGAGTCTCAGGGAGAGAGGAGGCCACTGCAGATTACCTGGTTTCCTCACTCACCACCACTTTGTATTTCTACACTTTAAATGAAAAAGTACTAGTTTTTCCCCCTGATGTGAATTCTTTTTTACGCCTTTGACTCCATCGCTTCTGCACGTTTGCCAGGTTTCTCTCTCTCTCTCTCTCTCTTTCCCCCGTCTCTCCCTTTTGTCTCACTCCTTTCTCTCAAGTCGAAATTAGTGCAGCTATCATCTTCAAGGTGTTACTGCAGCTCAGATTGAACACTTTGCTTTTTTTCAACATTCACATTTGGCAGCAGACAATTATATTTAATGTGCTTTCAGGTGTGGGCTCCGGCCCCATGTCTCTGAACTGTGTGGGTACAGCTCAGACGCCCGGTCGGTCATTACCAGACACAAAGCCCTGCATTGATTTTACTCACTAGGATTTCACTTTTTTTGGGGATAAATTTAATTTCTGTGGGAGTAAGATGAACACACGGCAACGGGGGTGAGGCAGCGGGGGTGGGAGGAGTGCAGGATGGCTGCTGTTGCCATGGTTTCAGGAGATGGCCATTATCTCTGTGTAGTTAGAAGCTGACCCCTTTGCCTCTCTCATTAGCTGAAGTGCATGCCACTGAGTGTTGACTAGAATCCTGCCTTCCCCTGTACAACCCCATCGTCCTGTCTGGCCTTGGCCTGTCACTCAGTCGCCTTCACATGCTTAATACGCCGTCATTGAAATTCCTCAGATGTGAGAGTGGGGGGGGCTCACGCAGAGAAATGAGGTGTTAAAGGAAACGATACGCAGATTGAATTTCTTTTGTTGCAAATGAAAAAAAAAGAAACACACACATACACAAACACACACACATGCCTGCGTGCCTGTGCACAGATTGACAGAACAAATGCATTCAGCTCTTCCCTGTTATAAGCAGCTCACGGCTCTTCTCCCTCCAGCGGCTGCTGCAGGCGGTCGGGGGTGTTCTGCTCTCTAAGCCCTGTCCATGGTGCTGAAACAGCTGCGTGCACTTCCATCATTACTCCTCTCTGTCATGTGCGACTCCACTGCAGGGCCCCAAGGCAGCTGGAAGTGGCAGTCACATCTCACTCCATCATAAAAATGTGAGCGAGTAAACAAACGTACGGAGGAGCTAAAGGAGAGGACGTTGTTTTCTCCTGTGGCAGCTTGCGTGGGCCACACTGCTGGAGCCGGAGCTCTGAGGTGGAATCGAACACCCACCGTGGATGTACTCTCAAACACTATCCTACATATCATGTGCAGAGTAATTTGCAGCAGGAGACGCACTTTGTACGGAGCGGGGGATGAAGTTAGCCGAGGCCAGACCTCTGGGTCTGTTCCGCCAAGGCCTGCTCCTCGTTCTATTGCCCCAGACAGGCAATTACACTGTTGTCTCTGCTGTGCCAAGCTTTGACAGACACCCAGACATATGAGTACACACATTCATTCACACATGCACACTGAGACACACAGACACATGCTCCCCCGTGGACATGGACCTTAGCCACAGACGAAAAAATATGTGCACTCACTGTGACACATGGACTCGCAGTAACACACAATCCTTTACACCTAATCCTTCGCACATTTACACATCCCGGCCCCTGACAGCAGAGGAGGGGACAGGGAAAGGTTCCTGCTCTTCTATCCCTCCTCCGGTTCCCTTATCACATCTTAGGACTTCAGTGAACGTGTGATGGCATGTCTGATTGCAGCTCTAGCTCAGGGTGCAGTGTTTTAAAAAACCGAGGGGAAGATATCTTAAAATCAAAAGTCCTTTCCTCACTGGAGCCGGGCCACAGACCGTCAGTAGAGCAGCGATGCTTCGGTGGGAGAGTTGGGAACAGTGGAGAGGAAAGATGTAGGTTGAGGGAGGATGAACTCCATGTAAACTGAATATTTGATGGTGCATAACAAAGCTTTACTCGTTGTGTGTGGTTACCAATTATGTTACTGGCAGGATTTGATTTGGTTGAATGGAACCTTGTCTAGGGACTTTCCTACAGAAACACATGTTAATGCAAACATGTATGAAGACTGACTGCACTGGGAGTTTGCTTCCCCAGCATGAGAAGAGGAATGATTTGGTGAGCAGGGATGTGCAGGGCTATACAACGCTGGGCTGCCCACACGCACACAGACACACACACACACACACACACGCTGAGTGATTCAGGGCATTTGGTTCTGGCTGCTGCATCACTTAAAACTGAGAATATGCAGACCACAGGAGATGCAGAGGAAAGTGAAGGAGGAATACAAAAAAGACAAACTGCAGTTTGAAACCCAAAGTTCATGCGGGGGGGGTCAAATCCACTTCTGCAAATCTCAGTCTGTCACCCGGGGCAACTGATAATGTCGCGAACGGAACAGTACAACACGTGCATAGGCAGTTTCACACAAACCTAGTGTGTGTGTGTCTGTAAAAGTTAATTGTGAGGGAACGTGAGGGGAACTAAAACAGATTCACAGAGAGACGACTGCTCAGTTCTATCCAGCGAGCTGCAGCTTCACTTGTGTGGGCTGAGCAGAGAGAGAAAAAGCAAAACAAGTCCAGGGACGGAGGAGTTTCAAAAAGCAAAATGCATCATTAGCTCCATTATATGCAGCCCATAGCAAAAAATAAAAATAAAAAAAAACAGATCTGAATTGTCTTTAGGCTTAATAATTATAATTAGATTAACTGTTGAGGAGTATTGGTTGTGGTACCGTGTGATTAACTTGCATGTGCATGGAGTCATTGTTGACATTAACACATTCAAATCTATCTGATAAATGTGATTTAAACCAGCTGAATGCCTTTGCTTTAATCCCTACAGGTTGTTCCAGTCTGTGTAGTAGAATCTTATGAGGTATGGTGTCAAGTGCTGAACTAACACTACGGAAAGAGACCAGTCCATTATCTGATGCCATCAAAAGGTTTGATATGGGTTTAAAAATGGAGATGTGTATTGCAGAATTGATAAGAATACTTTGTAGCATAAATTAATTGATGGATTATTGTCTTGTTGTAATAGTCCACGATCAGCAGCCACCATCCAGGTCAGATGCCACGAAAGTCTACAATCAAGTTAACACTTCACCCAGCCCTGTGTCTGCAATGTGGTGAGTAGACAATGAATGAAATTTCCTTTTACTGATTTTGATGAAGAAGTTGGAACTACTGTTTTGGAGGGGGAGGTTGAAGATGTGACATTAGGCCCTGAATGTGTAATTGTTTTGAGCATTGATAAATGAAGATTATTTACAATTGATATTTTGCTCAATGCTAAAATGTAATTTATTGTGTTGTTGTAATCCTAGTCCACGATCAGCAGCCATCAGGATCCATCATCTGGATCAGATGGCACCAAAGTACACAATCAAGTTAGCACTTCACCTGGCCCTCTGTCTGCAAAGTGGTGAGTAGATAATTACCT
>CM076725.1:22276844-22335021 GCA_038501795.1 Pseudopleuronectes americanus | reverse complement strand
CAGACCCTTCGCCTCACGCAGACCTACACCCTAATAGCCACAACCACCCCCCCCCTCAGATCGCGAACCCCACCCACAGCTCCACAAGACACCTACCCCAACCACTCCGCCACCCACCCGCACCCACACGCCCACGAACCCCGAATCACACCTCCCCCCCCAGGCCTATCGACCAACTACCTATCCATCCCCCCAGTAACCCAGAACCCCTACACTCACTCACCGCACCCATGCCAACATTTCCTCACACCTGCTTCACTCCACCCCCCAGAACGCAGAGCCCACCTGACAGCACCACCCCCACCCTTCCGCCACCCCACCACACCTCCCCCCCCAAATGCCTTTACCCCCACCCACCCGCTAACCCCAACCCCCCCCCTCCATCTCCCCCCCCCCCCCCCGTACCCCCCCCCTAAGACCCAGATACTCACGCCCCCCAACTACCCCCTCCCCAACTACCGAGAACAAAGACCCAAGCGACCCCCCTGGCCCACAACCCCACAACCCAAACCACCCCTAACCCAGCAATTAGTCTTCCTACACAGATCCCACAAGTACCTCCCAACACCACCCTTCCCCCACCCTCACCAACCCGAGATCTGCACCGCACCCCCTGCCTCACAACCAAGCACCCCTCCCGAACACCCACCCCACTACCACTCCCCAAGAGCCCCACGCACTAAACCCCAACCAACCACCCCTCAGGCAAGAACCCGCACCAGAGATGATCAGGACACCATTCACTAACCACCAACACAACCACACACGCGCCCACAACCGTAGACAAGGCTTCACGACTCGCACAACTGGCCCAAAACCACCCCCACACTACCCAACACTAACACACAAGAACGCACAAAAAAAAATAATACTGACGACACCGAGAACAACCAGTCAGAATACCACCCCGCTAATCCAAACATCTCCACACAACAGCTCCAAGACCACCAAAAACAAACACGCCCATATCCCACGACAAGTCCCACTTCGGATCCAACGCCACTGAAAAGCAAACGACCAATAACATACATACGCTCAATACTACGCAAAACACCAACACCCTCACACTACAAGTCCAAAACTCCCAACTTGGACCAACCCAACTACAATAAAATGAACATCTAAATTTCCCACCCCTCCTAAGACCCACCTCACCTACCACTATCCCCCCCATCCAACATCCCCCCCCATCCCCACAAACCCCACACCACCCCTCCCCACACACCAAAGCCAACCACCCACCCTCAATCCTTCTCCCCCCCACCGCCCCCAACCACACCAACACCCCAAAACGACCCATTACCCTAAAACTACTACCCTCCGCCCAACCCCATAATCCCCCATCATTTCACCCCACCCTAAACCGCTACATCACACACCCCACGACAGACCCGCCACCTCCACTTCCACCCCACCATTCACTAAAAACATCCAAACAGTGTCTACCCAACACCCAAACACACACCTACCCGCGCACATTGACCAACGCCCCCCCCCACCAACAGCCCTCCATCCCCACAACACGCCCCCCGCACCCCACCCACATCCAACACATCCCGCCACCACCCAATACCCACCTTCTACCCCACACCAACACACACCCTTCTTGACTCCCTAACCCTGCCCCACGAAACACCCAAAAAGCTGAAATGTCCATCCATGAACCCACACACCCCACTCCCACAGTCCCACCCCCACACTCCCCGCCAGCACCCACTCCTCCAACAACCACTCTCACCACTGATCACCCCACCACTCTCACTCACACTCCTCACCTCCAACACACCCCACCACACACCTCACACCCACTTACCACAGTCGCACCACGCCACACCAAACAACCAACTACAACTACCCTCATACCCACGCCCAACTCACACACCCTCACACACACAACACCCCCCTAAACCCCACCCACATCACACACCCTAACACCCACCCCCACCCCACGCCACACCCCACACCCTCTCCCCCACCCCCCACACTCACAACACTCACGCATCCACTCACAACATACCCCACCCCTCACTCCACACACCACCCATCACACCCACCCAACCCAGATCCACTGCACCACATCCCAACACCTCCCCCACACCCCACCCACCTCCCCACCACCCTCCCCTTCACCCCACTCACACCCCCACCCACACCTCACCACCCCCCCACCCAACAGCATCACCCCCACCCCACATCCACCCCCCACCACCCCCACCCACACCCAACCCATACACCCTCACACACCAACTTCCCACGACGACCCACACCACACCTCACTCCCACACACCACCTCACACACCACCACCACCCACACAACACTCACCCAACCCACACTCCCACCACACACACCACTCCCACCCACCCCCACCCAACACCACCCCCCCACCCCCCCCCATCACCCCACCCCGACTCAACACCCCCATCACACTCCCACACCACAACCACAACTCCACCCCACACCTCACACCAACTCCTCACCACCCACCAACCCACACCCTACACAACACCCCACCCCCACCACACTCTCGCGACTCCACACCCCACACACCCACCCCACCACCCACCCACCCACACCCACTCACACACATCTCCCTCCCACCCCACCACACCTCACACCACACCGACCCCCCCACCCCACTCACTCACCATACCACCAGCCCCCACCCCCCTTAGCCCCTCCCTCACAGAGCGCACATTCTCAACACCACACTCACCCGCCCTCAGCACCCCCACTAGCCCCACTCGCTCACACGCCGCACACTCAACCACACAGCCGCACACGACACCCCCCACCCCTCACCACACCTCACACACACTCAGCCAATGCCCACCACACACACACTACCCTCGACGCCCCACGCACACCACACACCTACAAGAAACCACTACACACTCTAGACTCCACACACGCACACTCTATCTCCAACATCCCGCCACCCACCACACACGCCAGCACCCCGACGACCCCACCCCTCTACCCTCACGAACAACCCGCCTACACCGTAAGACCACGCGACCAAGACATCACTCCACCCCATGCCCTCACACCCGCCGCTCCCATCACTCACTCCTCCCCTAGCATACCATGACACACACAGCACCCCTAGACATACCAACACCCCCCAGACCCAGCGCCCAGCCTGCCAAATTTCCCCATCCCTCATAGACCGGTTTCCCCCCCCGCACCGAACACACTGACCGCAAATCCCCACACACACGTTCATAACCCCCTCAAACCAAAGCTAACATGATTCACAACCAACCAAACACACCGACCATACCTCCTATTCCACTCCCTACAGTCACAGCAACCTCCCCCCTCCCCACCAGCCCACCTACACCCCCACCACCCTCCCACCGCCCTCCCCACAAAACACCACTTCATCCACCTGCCCCACCCCATCCCACTCCCCACAACTCTTCATACTGCCCCACAGACGCCCTCACAGCACCAGCCCCCTCCACCGCCCCAACCCCTGCACCCTCCGTTCAGAACACCTCGCTCAGCACCCCCATATACCGACAGTGCGCCCGCAACCACACCCCTCCCCTCATCCTCCACACAAAAAGCACCCATCATACTTTAGATCCCCTCACATGCCCACCCCATGACACTCCCCCTCCCCCAGCAAACTCCCACACCTCTCCCACCAAGCCCCCAGCACCCAACCACCGATCCGCTCAACTCCTCACCCAAGACCTCACGCCCCACATCCCCAACTGCCCCCCACATTCCCCCCAGATCTCGAGTCCCACACCCCGCCAAGATGCCCCCCCCCACCCCCAATCCCCGCATCACACCAGCCCCCCACCCTATCCAGACATCCCCCTAAGACCGTCCTAACACTCATCACAAGACCTGAATCTCCCCCCTCACACCCAGATCTCCCACCAAGACCCCCACACCTCAACCCCACCCCATGCTCCGCCTCCAGCACACACCACACACACCACGCCACGAGATCCCAAAAGCGCTAAGCCCACTGACTCTCCTTCCACCACCCGTCCAACCCCCCTCACAACCTCACCCCCACCCTCCCCTCCCCAAGACCACCCCCACCCCCCCAGGTCCACCTCATCACCCCCCCGTCCCTCCCCGCGAGAACACTCCCCCTCCCCCTCCCACCCCCTCCCCCACACCCAACCAACCCCAACCACACCACACAACGCCACACACTCCCAGACCCCACCCAAGCCACCACCCCACCCAACACCCAACACCCCCCAGCCTCAGGAATCCCCCTCCCCCTTCCCCCAGACCCCCCACCCCCCACCGCTCCCCAGCCAAGCACCCCCATCCAACCACCCCAGCCCCCTCCCCTCACCCACCCCACAACTACAACCACCCACTCCACGCTCCTCGCACACTTCCTTCCTCTCCTAAACAGACCCACCACCCCGCTCGACCCCCCCCACTCCCCAAGATTATATCCTCCCCGCCCCCCAGATTGATCTGACTCAAGATCCTCCGCACCTACCCCAAAACCACAATTCCACAAGAAGACTCGACACTTATTCCCATCCTACTAACCCCCTCCGCACCCCCCCTAACCATAACCAGATCCCATACCCGACTCCTCACGCACCGACTCACCCTCTCAAGACACTATCAACACTCAAACCGACAATCCCCCCGCCTCAACCTTCCCCACTTCCTCAAACCCATGTATACCGCACACACCAACACCATCAACAACACACTTCCATAAAACTAGCCCGCCTACTAGCCAAATCCTCCACCAAATCCAACTTCCTACACCCAACCTCACGCATTCACACCTTCCCCACCCCCACCCACCTCACCCTACACATCACACCTTCTACAGTACAAACCAACGACCCGCCGCAATGACCATTCAAACTAGCTCAGCACCCCACCCCGCCCACTCCACACCTCGACCAACAACCAGACCATCGACCAAAAAGACCACCACCATCTCTTCCACACCATTCCCACACACTTCCCTACCACTTACCGCAATACCGCCTCAACCCCCCCCACCATCAACACAGAACCCCCCCCCACCAATCCTTTAAGCCTCACCACCCATCCCCCGCACGTGCCACAATGACCCAGACCAGATGACAAAGACCAGCGCCCCCCCCTCCCCACCCTCTTACACCACCACCAGCACAGCGCCCCCTCACCCCGCACCCAGAGTCCAACAGACCCCCTTCAACCCCCCCCAACCTAGTCTCACCCACCCAACCAGAAAACCCCACATGAACTCCCACCCACAGCGCAGCACATCCTCCCCAACAACTCGCTGGCCCCCTACACTCAATCCACACCAGCAGCACCTCACCCAACACAATCATTCACCAAACAGCCCTAGACCACCGTACAATCCCCACCACATCCTCGGATCCTCCAGATAACACCCAGAGCCCCTAACTCAAACGCCCCATGCACCACTCACAGACGATCCCAGCACACGCCACCCAAACAGAGTCCCCCCTCCACCCACCTATTCCCACACTCCCTAACAAACCTCGACACCCCTTCCAATGCCACTCCCCCAAAAAAGCCCACCCTCTACCCGATACAACAGCACATGTCCCAACCCACCACCACTATTATGGCCCCCACCAACCATACTAATAACTGACCCACCCACAAATCCCCCCCTAACGAGCCAGCACAATCCTTTCAATCAACATAAAACACACGCGAACCATCTCAAAATGATAACCGGGAAAAAATACCAACACAGAGACGAACCCAGAATAATACAAGGAACATAAACCGCTCCGAAGCAAAAACCACGGATCGCTACCACACCACACACAACCCCGACACCCCCCAGATCGTGAAAAACAAACCCCCCCCACCTCCCCCCCCACAAGACCCACCTCCGTCCTCCGCTCCTCCCCCCCCCCCCATACTCTACAGACACCCTACCCTCAGACCCACACAACACCACAACTCCGCCCTCCCCACCCCACGCCCCCCCCACCCTCCCCGCCCCAACCACTCAACCTGCCAATCCCCCACCCCAGAACCGCTCTACCACCAGAATTCACCCGACCCACCCCCCTACCCCCCCCAGTCAGACCCCCCCCCACTCACCTCATTCCCGCTCTCGCGCGCCCTCCCACACAGCCCCCGCCCCCACAGCCCATCCCCGCCCGCCACCCCCAGCCCCCTCTCCTTCAGACCCCTCCCCCCCACCACCACAACCCCCCGCCCCGGCATCCCCCACCTACAGAAACCAGTTTGCCACCCCGTAACCCCACCCCGCCACTCCTCCCCACCACCCCCCCAGGCCCTTACAACATTCAAGATCAGACCCATGACCCGCCATCTAGAACCAACACCCCCTGCCTCCCCCCCGGCCAGATCCCCCAGCACACTCTCTCCACACTGAACCACCGACACCCTACCACCCCCCTCACCACTTAACCCTCCACATACCCATATGTGTATATACTCCAATATGTACCGTCCCCCCCCCTCTCCCTCATCCACCCCCAGACCACTACCATGTGACCCCAGTCACACGAACCCACTGACACCACTGTCACACAGATCTAAACGAAATAACACCACCCACCCCAACATCCAATCATCTTGTCAGCCCTCTACCCTCTCACCAGACAACCACCCACCGCCATAACGTTCACAATCCCCGCCCTAGCCCCTGGCCTAATCTAGCAGCCAACACCTTACCCACCACTACAACGTCTGTTCACCACAGCCAACCATAATAATAACAACACCAACGAGCCCGCACACACCACCTAACTCACACTCCACACTCACGGGCGAATACTACTCACTACGCCCATCACCCCATACTCCCACCCCACCAGCAGAATACATCCACGCACTCGCCACCACTACACACACATATCAGCTCTCCACACCAGAAGCCATTCACACCCCTCCTACAAACCCTACCACCACCCATACCTAACACCTCTCACTACACGCACCCACTCACACCGCCAACTCACCTCATACAACCACGCATACACTGCACCACCCCACAACCCCCACCCCCCCCCCACCCCACCACCCCCCCACCCCCCCCACCAACCCCCCCCCCACCCCCACACCCCCACCCCCCCCCACCCCCCCCCACCCACCCCCCCCCCACCACCCCCCCACCCCCACCCCCACACCACACCCCACCCCCCACACCCCCCCACCCCACCCCACCCACACCCCCACCCCCCCACACCCCCACCCCCCCCCACCACCCACACCCCCCCCCCACCCCCCACCCCACACCCCCCCCACCCCCCCCCCACACCCCCCCACCCCCCCCACCCCCCACCCCACCCCCCCCCACACACCACACCACACACC
Source organism: Pseudopleuronectes americanus (assembly GCA_038501795.1). NCBI lineage: Eukaryota > Metazoa > Chordata > Actinopteri > Pleuronectiformes > Pleuronectidae > Pseudopleuronectes > Pseudopleuronectes americanus. Next base: position 22,327,709 of record CM076725.1, on the reverse strand, counting down.
CAACCCCACCCCCCCCCACACCCCCACCCACACCCCCCACCCCCACCCCCCCACCCCCCACCCACACACACACACCCCCACCCACCCCCCCCCCACACACCCCCCCCCCACCCACCCCCACCCCCACCCCCCCACCCCCCCCCCACCCCCCCCCACACCCCCCCCCCACCACCCCCACCCCCCCCCCCCCCCACCCCACCCCACCCCACCCCCCCCCACCCCCCCCCCACCCCCCCCCACCCCACACCCCACACACACACACCCCACACACACCCCCCCCCCCCACCCCCCCACCCCTCACACCCCCACCGCCCCCCCCCACCCTCCCCCCACCCCACCCACACCTCCCCCCCCCCCCCCCACCCCACCCCCACACCCCCCCACTCCTCCCACACCCCCCACCACCCCCCCCCTCACCCCACCCAACCCCCCCTAACCCCTCACCCAACCCCCCACCCATCCCCACACACCCCATCCCCCCCCAACCCCCCCCCAGAACCCGCCCCCCCCATCCACCCCGACCCACCCACCCCCCCCCCCCCCACCACCACACCCCACCTACCCACCCCCACCCCCTCACCACCCCGCTCCTCACCCCCCCCCAACCCCCCACCCCCCTCCCCCCCCCACCCCCCACCAGAAACCCGCCTTCCCAAGACCCTTCCCCAGCCCACCTTCTCCTGCAGACCAGCCCCCCCCCGCTAACACACAACTCCCCCAACCCAAAGACCCCCCCCACCACCCCCCACCCCAAGGACTCGACACTGGCCCCATACTCATTAGCAGGTGTGTTACACTAAGGCTTAAAACACATTTAATATTAACATTTTAAAACAAATGTTGTGTTTAAGCAAACTTGAAACTTAAAAAATTTCCTGAAATACACACATTATCCTGTTACACAACTCAAAGGACTTTAATACCAATTTTTATTGAAGCTAGAGTTCCTTATGTGGTAATTACACTGAAGTTTGTGTTGATGAATAACAACACAACAAGATAGAACACTCCTATGAGACCAAAACCTCTGCTGTCACCTTAAATCCAACCAACAACAAACCAACTAACTGCACACACTCAAAGATATCAGTTCCCCAAATATACCACATTTAATCTTTTAATTTCTTGGGAAACACTCAATCCTGCGATGTTACAGAAAGACATGAATTAAATTCCCAGAACAAAAAACTAATCGATGGTCATGGGCGAATAAAATGTTTCCTTTACATTGCAGTGGTTGATAAGAAGTACATCCACAAGAGGGCAGCACAGAGTTAAGAGTTCTAACAACAACAAATCTGCAAAATGTGCGATATCGGAAGCACTTCTTAAGAAAGAGACAAAAGCAGCGGAATCGGTCCAACTCACAAAGTCTCTCTTCAACATTGTCTCTTTCTCCTCGTGTATTAAGTTCATCTTGCTCGAAATACTGGCTACACTGCCCCCCCACGACATCTGGTGGTACTGCACCTTTTTGTCTGTATCTTCCATATCCATAAGCTGTGAGCAGAAGTGCACAAATATCGATCAAATGAATGCAGAAGACGAACAGAAGGATTTGTCTGAATCTGTAGACGTATCTAACGTTGACCATTAAACAGGTTGTTCCAGCCTCGTGGACTCTATGGGTGAAAACGTCCTGACTGAAGAGGGAACGATTTTGAGGTGTTTGTGTTCCTTTGACTGTGAGAGTCCATGCGTGAGAGGGGGGGGGGCTGACAGGTATATTTGTTTGTCTTGGCCCCCGGCTGTGACCTTGGGTACCTCTTTAGTTTGTACAGCGGGAAACCAAATCCCTTAATCAATCTTTTAAACTGCCCTCACCTTCGCCAGCGTTTAAGAAATTACACTTTCGTGCTCACTTAGTTTTCAGAGCCTGATAATAACCGAGGGGGACGGCTGCACCCGCGACTCTCTTGTTTCAGAGCCGCTGGAACAAATGAGAGAGGATTTACACAGAAATATGTGATACACCTTTCAGCCAGAATGGGATTCAAACCACCGTGTAGAATAATTGAGCAGAAATCAGTTTCTGGTTCCATCCAGAAGTATAAAAGGACAATATGAAAAGACACATATTTGTTCTGCTATCTGTGAAAAGACCATTTCCAGTTTGATTCAAAGTTGTTTTTCTTTAAAAGCCAAAGTCACCTTAATCACCGTAATGAGACAGAGTATTCATGGATTCATGACTTATTCTCTTGCAATAAAATACTCTTCAAGGGGACGACTGGTGTTTTATGTTTTTAACGTCCTTTAACACAGAATTTTACTGATTTGAGAATAACTTGTGGTTATTGATGAGAAAAATGTTGGAGGTGTACGTCTCGAGTTCTAGTTTTCTATTAAAGTTTAAAATACTAGTTATTATTAGACGTGGAACACAGAATGTTTGAATAAGTGCACAACATTAAAAGTAGGAGTGTGTGTGTGTGTGTGGGTGGGGGGGCTTTGTATCTTTCCACAGCTGAGACACCCCCCCAGTTGCCTCCTCCTCTCTTTCAGATCACATCCTCCAGACTCATGCTTGACCACCCGTACTGAAATGACTATAGAGCCAAAACAGATGTGGACTTCAAATGTATTAATTTCACATATTGTTTCCCATTTAGCATTTTGAAATCTTTTCTGCCGGGGTGCGCCTGACCCCTGCTGACCCTTGCTGACCCCTGCCGACCTCTGCCCCTCGCGGTCCATGTGATTTATATCCACTCTGAGGATGACTGCCTCCTGCTAACTGCACATCGGGTTGTCCGATCACACAAAGGCCGGCCTGTTATCAAAAGTCAGATCTGGCTCCGACTACAATCTATTCCCCCCTCGCCCCCCCCTGCTCCCGGTTCTCCTTTGACACCTTGTGACAGCAGCTTTTCCAGCTCATTTCACTTGAGATTGCCGCGTCACGTCGGGGACAGGGGGCCGGGGTGGGGGGGCGACTCGGCGGTGACCCGGGCCTCAATCAGCGACGCCTTTATTTGATTGACTTCTGTAGCACTGCACACAAGGAGCGGCGGATGACAACATCTCCTTGTGAACACAAAGAGGAGACACTACTCCGAGACACTGAGGTCTAAAGGGCACGTCAAGGATAAGTGTTTGGCTTGATGAGCTTTTAAAAATCAGTGTGGGTCCAGCTCTCTTGAAAAGGCTCATTTCACCCTGATCCTCCTCGTGAAACGGCAATTTGATTTGTCCAGTGGTTAATGTACTAGAGGATCTTTAATGTAATATGAAGGTGGGGTTTGTTGAAATTATTTTACGTGAGACTCCACAAAAGACTGGACCGGTTCAGTCCCACTGGCCGAAAGAGGATCTGCTCAGTGCAGCTTGTGATGGGACCAACACAAGGCCCTGATCTCTGACTGTGTCTCCAGGGAGGAGGACGTTGTGTCCCTGCACCCTGATGACCTGGATGCAGACGGGCACTTAGCGCTAAATTAATTTTCTGGCATGTTAACTCTGGAAGCTGCTCACCTGTTACTTTACCATTGTCCCTCAGCAGAGACCCTCTTTACTGACCTGGATGCTTGTGCTGCCTCCATCTTGCCTTCATCCATTTGATATAGAACTTATCCTTTGAGGACCGGGGCTGGGGACTGACATGATGTACAAGCCGCCAGTATATCACAGGCCAACACACAGGGACAAACAACCATTCACCATTAACCATTGAATGAACAAATATCAGCCCTGTATCTGATCCCCCTTCCTTACTGTTAATTTAGAGTCTCTAAGGGATCACAGTTAAAAGTCCTTTAATCACTTTACAGTCAGTAAATACAAAAATTCTCAATTTCTGACAATTCACAGATGATTATGGTCACAACAGGAGTTTGATGAAGGTTGAAATTGGGAAACAATTTGTGGGGAAACCCGTCAGACAAGTTTTCAGGGGTTGCAGGTGCACAGACCTGGCTTCAAGGCTTCTATGAGATGCTACTCCTGATAACTTTGATAACTAACTATATATTGTCTATACGTGTGTCTAATGTAAGACGATGGTAAAGCCCTGGTTCTGTTCTGAGTGGAAGGTTGTGTGCAGTGGACCGATAAGTTGAATATCTCTGAATAACTCACTGCTTGTTTCACCAAATGTTCTCAGTGTTCATAGAAAAGAAATGAAAGGCACCTTGAACATAAGCTGTATTATTTTCTATTACTTTTGTCATTGAGTAATTGGTAAACTTTATATTTATTATAAGGTCATCACAATGAATTATGTACTGAATAATACAAGTAACTTGCCCAGCAGTGAAGTGAGACCCAGACATTCTTCTTATCCATTTCCTCAGGTATCAGGTTCACTCACCTAACTTTGTTAACTGCCAGTGGAAGCAAACAACTGTGAACAAACTTAACCCGATCTGAACCCATAGGAGCAAACAACTGATAAATATTCAAATATCAAATTACTTGCTCATTTTCTAGTATATCGGATCCTCCAGGGAATCAGTCTCATTGGCAGACCGGGTGTGGAGCAGGTGACGGCTAAACGAAATAACCAAAACTCATCTCCGGTTGTTTGCTGGCACATGTGGGTGCTTGGTCTCTCCTGGGGCCTACATGCTTATCACTTACATTTTTGCGGTCAAGACTTATTCAGATTAATTGAATCGAATTTATTGAAATCTAAAATTCATCAACGTCATAAAGATAGATTGGGTTTCATAAAAAAAGGCATCATGAAATACAAATTTAAAAGTCTTGAGAAGAGTGCTTGACCTTCATCGAGCCAAGGTGAGAATCCTGAGAGCAGCTGGTGAGCGAGGCCGACGGTTTACTCACTGAATTAATGATACAAGTCAAGGTCAAGTGCTAACTGATTATTCACCCCCTGTGCAGCCGGGGGAGAGAAACCTGCTGCAGATTCCTTTACACCTGGAGACGCGATTATGCACCAGTTCCTAAGTCACATTTAGTTTTCTTTCCCCCAGCAGCCGGGGTACTTAAGGCACATATGCTTCCCCTGCATGTGTGCGAACGCCTCAGCTCGTGGCGCCCAGCAGAGTGTGAGGAGATCGGTCACAGAGGCAGAGCAACATCCTGAAAAGATGTCATCTGTATCTTGGCTGCTGTTAATTGAGGATGTTAGTGCAGTGGACTGGGTAATGACACAGGAACCTTCCTCGTTGTGCCACAGATGGACTCCGGACTTTTTATCACCACAGATAACATGACGGGGGGGGGATGTACCAAGACCACCTCGACGGCTTGGTTACAAGTAAAGAAGAGACGATAAGATGCCTGGTTTAAATAATCAATAAAGGTTTAAAATACAGTGTGATTGTCTATATTTGAAAATGTTCTCGTCAAAACCCAAATCGTTCAAATCTTGGAGCTGTATCATGACATCATGTTTCCTTCTGACAGAGCAGGCTCCCACAGCGCCCCCTACAGGTCAGTGTAAGTATTTGGAGGACGAGGGGAGCCACTGCAAATGAAATGGGTTCAAGGAATAAAGTTCCTGTTTTTAAAACTATATAAATAGATTTAAAAATAGTTAAGAGTTCGTCTTCTCATGCAACTGCAATGAGCAAATCACCCTCATAAATAAGTGCACTCTCCCACGTGCACGTTCCAGTCCCTGTAGCTTCCCTCTTCCATTCACACTGTGACTGAAAGGCTCCATCACTGATGCTTTCAAGTCGAGCACCTCAGTAACCTCCACTCAGACCCATCGACTTGTCATAGACTCAAAAGTTCATCCTGAAAACCTTTCAGAGGACGAGAGCGATGCTGATTTGACTCAAGCATCAACTCGACAATAAAATATAGAAACTGCCTCGCCAGCCGCCCGCCAGGCGTGGCAGGCCTGGTGTTGATGTGGCGGCTACAGGGAGCTCAGGACTCCAGCAAACAAACCTGCTTGATCCTCGTCTGAATAGAGGCTGATTATCTCCACACGCAGCCCCAGCATGCTCTCCATGCACGGCCACTGGAAGTCTCCCAGAGCCCTGGAGCTTTGCAGCCAAACACACAGACATCACCACCACCACCACCACCACCACCACCACCCCACTGCCGCACCACCGAAATCCTGATGAGCTTTAATTAGAAGCTCTCGCTCGTCCTCCCTCCAGGCCTCTCTCACAGGCAAGTCTTGTAAGAGCACTGAAATAGTTCCATCTACCAAATAAGACACACACTCACACACACACACACACACTAAAACATCCTGCACATGGCACCGTCACCCCCTGCTGTGTCCTGTCACGCCCGTAAGAGAGACAGAGGGGAGGAACACTAATGCACCCCCATCCCCGGTGATGACAGCCCGTCCTTAGGCTGTAATGAAGCGAGGAGCAGAGTAATGAACTCTGCTCATGGGCCGAAGGTAGGACAGGAGCAGAACAGGAGGCACAGACACACAAAGGCAGAGAAGTGACGATAGAGAATGGGTGTCTGAAGGATAAATGGCTGCTACCGAGGCCGACTCATTTTAAATAACAATGCACACAGATGCACAAGCGTCTCAAAGTGAAGTGTTTGGCTTCCTGTCTGGGCGAACCGGGTTTGAGGAGGACGTTCGACCCGGTGAACACAGGCACGAGAGAAATTACTCCATCAGAAGACTTTCTTCTCCCTCCAGCGGATTTCCACCTCTTAATCAAAAAGCTCATTACAGCACGAGCAGCTTGTCCTTCATGTCCTGCAGGAAATGTGATATGGCCGCCTGCAGAAAGTCAACGCAATTATTGACAAGCACGACAAGAGAAGTAAAGCACGGCTTCAACACATCTCACACACAACGGTTGTGTTGCTTTGAAACACTCGCTCCTGTTGTCTGGTGGTTTCTCTCTCTCTCTCTGCGATTCCCTTCGTCTGCTCATCACTGCGGGACAGAAGGGAATCACCAGATGATAATGGATCCTCTTTGTTCTGGCCTGCAGCTCTGATGGTCATTTTCTCCCAGTTCATAAAGACAGTCGTTCTCTATGGGCTTCCATTCAATGAAATGGCCCATCATCATGACGCCATGTATAACCCTTGCCCCCAAATTTCTCTATCTCCGTCCCAGAGAAACCTGGATGGCGTGTGTTGGATCAGACAGTCGCTGGAGGCTCTGATAACGGGTCTAATGTGGAGCAGTGTGGCAGCTGAACAGACCAGAAAAGCCCAACAATGACATTTGTAGAAAATTACTTTCTAATTGAGGCATATGCCATGGACATGACAGATAAATTAGCCATTGTCAAGGCATTCAGCTGTGTTGTGCGTCACTTTTGGCTCGTGTGTTGTTTGTCTTGAGTTCTGCAGCTGAATGTTTTGTTTGTAGTTGTGGCTTCTTTTTTTTCCACGGTGATGCGTTCACTTGGAAATTCAGAAAGTTCGAGGAACACAAACTGCATTTGACTGCTTTCACCTTTTTCAGCATAACTTTCTTTGCATTTAAAAATCCCCCCTCCCCTTCCCATGTGTACGTTTCATGCCAAAATAGAAAAAGCAGTCCACCAGAGCAGCAGCTGTTGTCATGTGTCTGTGAAAGATTTTACATAAGAACTAATCAAACTGGAAATTACACATATTACTTCCAGTTTCAACACTTTTTGAAAAAAACGTAAGATCTTTGGCGGCTCATTGTTCTACTAATTCTCCCAGATATAGGCTCTTGTACTTTGACTTTTTTACTTTGGTCCATGTCCCATCTGTTAACATGGATGAGGCGTATGGCGTATGGCCACCAGGGGGTGATTAAAATGTTTTGGCTTCACTTTAGAGAGCTGCCATGTTGTTCATCTCAGGACTCTGAGAACTGGAGATCTGCTCAGGGGCTGTAACATGAACTAGAGTCACTAGAGATCTTATGTGTTTGTATTCTGTCTTGTTTACATGATGCTACTAAAACTGACTTACAAACGTATACATAGGTCTGACAGAAATGTAACTAACATATGGAAAAGTGAAAATCATTGTTTTTACCTGTTTAAACAACTGTATTCACTGATATTACAAATATTTCCCGATAGTGAAAGATGTGTTTGGCAGTTTATAGAATTCCTCTGTGAATCCTGATAATCTTCCAGATCCTCATGTCAGTTTTGAGAACAGTTAGTAAACACTACCAGCGGTGAGCGGCTCCACCATCTGCAGCCAGACAAGTGGAAAACATGATGACTCACACACTAAGATGATGCTGATGTGCACAGTTCTTTAAGGATTGAGGGTTAATCTCAAGGAGGAAGCGCAGGACGTGTACGACTCATTAAGGAGCGAGACAACAAACTTGTGTATATACAGGAGCGTTGCGTGTTTTTCCTCCTCCGAACAGATGGCAACGCAGCCCATTGTGCCAGGAGTCTTCCCAGCAAACTTCTAAACAACCGGGTTTACACAGTGAGTACAGACTGCTTCGGTGGAACTCGCAGATTAAACAGATTTGGGCGCACGGCGGCAGCTTTGTGAGGCCGAGCCAAACGTGTGGAGTGATCCAGCTGCTGGGGTTGGACCCGGTGCCGCTCCCTGGGTGTGACAGAGGTGAACATCATCACACGTGTCCGAGCCGCTGCACCGATCCTCCCGATGGGCAGCATTTGTGTTTTTTATTCGCCTGTGACAAAATGATGTTCCTCGATCTTTCTCCACAGAAAGTATTAATACGCTCAGAGGGAGCAATGACTTATTTAACACCACGTAATAAGACAGCTGTGCTGAAAACGAGACGATGAAGAGGAGGGAATCAATCACCTGAGGCTTCATTGTTAAATAAATACCGAGGAAGCAAAGACGTCTCTCAACCAGCTCGTCCCGTACCCGCTGGAACGGGCCCTTCTCCCACAGTGGGGGAGCTGTCAAGTCCCAGTCAGGGCTGCTAGGCATGTGTCTCTCTAAGTGGAAGGAGGTGTAATTACAGGATGACGCAGGCAGGTATAGCAGCCAGCCAGGCAAATCATTCCCCCCCTGATTGAGACGGAGAGTTAAGGTGTGAGAGGCCACCGGAGTGTGAGCCCACGGCAGCTGCAATCCGACGCCTCGATGAACGGAATTAGAAGAACTTTGTGTTTCCATTCCGCACCGCTCCTGGAAACCTGGGAGTGATTCTGCCATTGATTGGTCGAGTCTGAGCAGCAATGATGATATCTTCTTTAATGTCAATAACTCCCTCCACCATCACCAGCACCACCACCCCCACCACCACCACCACCATCCACCCCCGGTGTTTTCGTCACCGCTCACTGCAGCATTAATCACTTCAGGCAGAGCCGGGGCCGAGTGAGAGCCAAGTTTTTTTCCGATGCATAGGAGGTAATTGAATTTATTTATTTATCCAAAGCAATAACAGAATGTATTTCCCAGGCGAGATGCGAGTGTTGCATTTCACTGAGATTCACTGTGCACGCGCGCAATTACAAACACAAACACCAACACGGAATCACACGTCAGAGCGAAACAGACACTGTCGAGTGAAATAGATTTTTCCTGCTCGTTCTGAGTCACGGCAATAACGTACATTTTTGCAGCTAATTAATCGTGACATGTCTGTTGTTTCAGAAGAATACACAAACCGTAGGCGGTGCTAATTACTTCGGTCGGAGATTGACACTGATCGCACTAATCCCTTCATTCACGTGTTCCACATATGATCCAGGAGCAGGAAGTGGCGTCCAGGGCGGTACATGGGGCGGCTACATCAGAGGGAAATGCATTTTGGACTGGAGCTAAACTTTAACAAACTAAAGTCAGTTTTCTTTAAGGTGCTGTCCAGGTCAGGCAGGTGTTAGTGCCTCACATTTCTGCTCCCTAATTGAATAATGAAGGAAAAACGGATTTCATTAGGAGAGGAGCCATGCAGCTATTTTTCTCCCCTGGTCTCTCATTCTCATTTCGATAACTTTGGATAATTGTTATGTTCATGTAGATTAAGACGAGAGTGTCGAGCTATGATTTCAATAATCGGACACTTACACAGACGTTGATTTTACAGACTAAATAATACATTTTCTTTTCTATCCACCTCCACCGTATAGAGGTGCTGATGGAAAACAACAAACAACATCTGAACCGTTTCTACCTTCACACACACGTCTCAGCCTTTTGGCCTCTTGTGCACAAAGCCAACGACTAAAAGCCAAACAGCCTGACCAGCACCTAATCTTATTCTTTCTTCCTGTCAGCAGGAATCAAAAAGAAAAGGAGAAACCAGTCCACCAGTGTTAAGCCGTTCTTTTCTTCAGCAGATAAATTAATTTCAAATGGAAATGTGCCAAATGTTTAGAAAAGTTTCTGTAAGCAGATTAAGAGTTAATGGGTGAGAGTGAGTGGTGGGATGGGGGCGGGGTGGTGTGGAGAACTCCCTGGCAGCAGCCATCAGCCTCCTCCAGCGATGCGTCCTCCTCCACATTAACCCCGTGCTGGGAGAAGCTCTGCTGATGCTGAGCCTTTAATTAATGAAGACACACAGAGGAGAAGCCGAAACAGGTGGAAACGTCTATAAAACTGTTTTTGTTTTGTCTTTATCACCAACAAATATTATCTCCTACCTTATTAGAAGCTGCATTTAAATTGATTCATCGCATACCCATAGGTGTGAAGGTGTTATGTTTATATAACCAGTAAAATGCTTGTTTAGCTATTTTTATGTTTCCCAGTGTTAAACCAGCTGAAGCAAATTATCTTAATAAACTGAGTTAAAATACATGAGAATTATCCATAAATCGAAACTGGAGAATATTGTGTATATTTTTTCAACCTGGTTTGTTTGTTTGTAAGTAAAATTACATAAAAACAACTGAGCAGATTGTTCTGAAACTTGGGAGAAGGATGATGTGTCAGGAGAGAACACATGAAATATTGGTGCAGAAATAGGGAGCTGATCTCTACGAGTGTGAGAGATATTTAGTTTGCGCTCATAGTTTGTTCAGGAGTTGAAGAGGTACTTTTGAAAAGACTTACTACATGGAACAGAATTAACTATTGACTTGTTTATTCTGCCAACTCTCCAGATAAGTCAGAGTTTAAGTATCTGCTTCTGTGATGAGGGTCGAAATTGTCGGATTTGCTTCTCATCATAAATATTTTACATTGAAGTGATGCCAACTAGTTTCTTTTGGTTTGCTTTTGGGCTTTGAAGTGTATTTGTATACCTTCCATTAATGGATATCATCTTGATTCAACATGTGCTTTGGTTTATCATACAGAAACACCCATTACCAGGGAATGTGGGGCAAAACCTTTAAATCGAACATATAATTGAATTTCCAAGAAAATAATTACAACAAACGAAAATACAAATATGGTCCTTTGATAATAAGGACGATTTCAGATGACCTCATAACCTAATGATAAGAGCGGCATCCAGCAGACATTTGGTTGCATTAGGTTTCCTGCAAACACAAATAGATTTTTTCCTAAAAGATAACAAAAATTGATAAATAAATAAATGTGCTTCAGGGGAATATTGCAGTGTTTGTGTGAAGTTGAACTGAAGCCGCTGGGTCTCCGTCTGCTCGGCTGCAGAATGCTGATCCACGTTTATCTTATTAATAAGGTGCAGAGCGAGGTCATCGTGTGCCAGCGAGGCTGCCCTCTACCACCACCTGCACAGAAAAGAGAAATCACAAAGACAAAAAGCTTTTAACAGAGACGGATTCGGAGCAGAGGAGAAACAGGGACACATGTGTACATTATAAAATGGCAATGAGGCAAATGTTCCGGCAACGTTTGCTGCAGTAGCCGTCATTCCCAAGGGCATGAAGGCCTCATGAGCCACGGTAATAATGGGCTGGAGAGCGATAAAGTTTTTAAAGTGCAAACTGGGTTTAGAGGAGCCTCGGCTTTCATAAAAAATCAATGTAGCCTGAGGATGAGAGAGGAAATGGGTGCCGAGCTCTGTGGTGTCTTGATCGCTGTCTGGAGCGAAGCACACAGCTGATCGATACCGCTTTATGAAAAAATAAAATAAGAAGCAGTCAAATGCACTTTGGGCTTTTTTTCCCTGATAAAGACACATGCAAAGACTTGATTTGACTAAAAGAGCCGTGAGCGTCTCTCTGATGTTTCCCACTGAGGTTCCACAAATGGCGTTCGATACTGTACAAATATGGAGAGACAGATTTGCTGTGCACTACCAGCAAGGTTATGTAAAAAAAGAAGGGTGGGCACTGCAGACAATAATAATGAAGTAACCCCCCCCCCTCACACTAAAATACACACGCAGACACACACACACAGAGTACATCAGCTCTCCTCCAGCTGTCATGTAGGCAGCCAGTCGGTGGCATCTATTCACAATCAATTCAAAATGGTCCCTGCCACTTTGATTGAATTCCACATCAACAGAAGGGACAATTAGGAAGATGAGTTCTCGGTGGGCGGACAGTTGAAGAAAGCCGCGCTCGGCCGACCAGTGTTCCCAGCCTGGTGTGCATTGCCCTGATGGGAAGGAGTGTGTGGGAATGCACGTGTAGGAGGCCAGTCCAGTAAAGATCCCACACACTTGATTGTGTGAACACAACGTTTAAAACAAACAACAGCAGATTCACTGATTTCTTCCCCCGTCTTCTTTGTGCTGGAATATTTTGTGACTAGAAATCCATCTGACGGAAAATAACATTGAGGAAAACATTTGCATAATATTGTACATGCATTCTGTGGTGCGACAGAAAAATATGCATCCAAGGCAAAAGGAAAACAGGGAATAAAAGCAAAGGAAATGAGAGCTGGAGAGAAACTGGCAGTGCATGAAAGAGACAGATGTCAATATACAGAGAAATGAAAAGCTCGGCTTTGATCGCAGCCGCACATAAAAGCAACATGAGTGCGCTTCTCTTCAAGCGAATTCAATAAAATAAAATAAAACTGAGCCATTATTGGGAAACAGATGCGTGAGCCTTTTGCAGATATATCTGAGATCGTCTATTAAACGAGATCTATCAATAAAAGATGATGAATATATGATCGACGGCACAGGGCACTGCACCGGCAGCATTACAGCAATATCATGTCTCAACTGGTTGTTGTGTCAACCACAGAGAGGCAGTCAACAAATGCAGTGACACAAACATAAATCGCCAGCCTTGCTTTAATGGCATGTCCGTGAATAGGCAGAGAAAATGGCAACGGGAGAGGCAGTTAAGTGACTTCTCTCTCTGGAAGCCTGGGGCAGGGACACGGGGGCAATGCAGTGACAAACAAAGAAAGTCCTTGGCCTGAAACATGGATGTTTGTGTCCAGAGGACAACCCCTGGCCCCGGGGCCTTCATTTCACTCCACTAGGTGAAGTGACCTGGACACGATCGGAGCAAACAGGATGAAAGGACGCGGCTGAGAAAGACACAGTCCAGAAAAAAGAACATTTCTTTCCACTTTCATATCGGGTCTCTACATAATGGCTGCAGCTCGCTAAAGGGAAAACCTTTGTGTGTGTGTATATGTGCATGTGATTATCTCTTTGTGTCAGTGGATGCTCTTCATACATCGATCTCAGAGATGTGTGACAGTTCCCCTTGAAAAGCAAGAGGCCATGTAGGACATGAGGAACACAGCAGAGACCACAGAGATCCTCCAGCCTCACGATCTGGGACATTGAGTCTGTGCCATGTGTGTGGAGGACATGTATGCATGTAAGGGCGTAAATGGATTCTAATTATTGCTGCATCCTCCTCCTGCTGGGGTTGAGTGGCCGAGGGTGACAGACACGGCTGAGGGGGTATCAGTGGGTGTGAGGCAGGAGGACAAGGCAGCTCAGGGGCCCAGCTTGACACGCAGCACTGGCCAGATACCTCCCACACTCCCTCTCCACTGCTCTGCCTCCCTCTCCCATCCGAGGCCTCCAGCCTCCTCACCCCGCGCTGATTAATGAGTCTCGTCAGGAAGCGTCCGTTGCCACTCACGCCAATTAAGACACGAGGGCATTTCCTCATGGAGTCCTGCTCTTAAACAAACAGCAGGACCGCTGGGCCCCGTCCTCTCTCTCTCTCCCGCTCTCGGCAGGCGTCTCTCGCCCAATCTGCCGCCCGCTGCCCCAGCGGGAGCCGTGCTTGTCCTCATTGGGGCGGACAGACGGTCTTGAACTGGACCTGTTAGCCTCCTGCAGTGGAACCCAGCAAGGCAAAATGGAGCAATCAAAGCTTTGTGTCAAACAATCCCAGTGTGACAGGACAACCCTCCACAGAGATCACATCTTGCTCTCTGTGCCTCGGCCACTGCAGGAGGACGCAGGGTCCGAGCCGACGTCTTAATTGGATCGACCACTAACTGGTGCAACAAGGGGGGAAAGCAATTTACTGTCTTGACTTGATTGGACGCTTTTAACCCCGATTCTCACCAGACCCTTGAAAGTTAATTATCTCTGACCCTCTCGTGCCCATGTCAAGAAACTCTCCAAACCCCTGATTGAAAGAATTATCCTCCATCTGAAGTGGACGATGAAAAACATCTTCCTCCATGATGGAGTGTCTTGTGTGTTTGCGTAATCAAAGATAATACCTAGCCTGAGTAGCTTCGATGGCAACCTGTCCCCTGCTCCGTGATGAACCCTAATGAGATCAGCTATGGATATCAGCTAGTCACGTTGTTCAGTCCAGGAGCGAGGGAGAAAGGACGAGCTCTTAATGTGCAGTGATTCGTTGTGTGTGTGTGTGTCCAGGCGTGTTCCTGTGTGTCGAGGACGAGGCTGCACCCCCCCCGGTCTTTGTGTTTCTGTGCCCGTCGCCGCTCGTCGCCATCGCGTCACGTTAGCGTGCCAGTCACTCAAGTGGCGGGGGGGGCCCTGTCTCTCATCAAGGTGCCATGCATGATTGCAAATGCTTGGATGCGCAGAAATTTGCACCTCCCCGGAGAGAGAGAGCGCCCCGCCCGCTGAGAGGGAAGGACTCATCTGTCACACAGACCACCGACGAATCCACAATGACAGATGTGCGGTTCGACTTAAACGGATGACAGCACAGTACAGGAGGCTAAACAGTAAATACACAACAGGCGCTGACACGCAGCTGGCACGAGGTGTTGGAGGGAGTCAGGGAACCTAACGGGAACTCTGTGGCTCCTTTGTTGTCTACAAAGAATTTTAACGGTTGTTTTAAAAATCCTACTAATGCATTTTATTCACACCAATCTAAGTAAAAAACAGTAACCGTTAATCTACAAGAGGAATTGGCAAAATACATTCAGCATCTCAGGTTGTTCACTGATGCCGTTTTAAAAGTTTTCAGAAAATGTACTTTATGCTTTTTGTCCGTTATCATTTTCCTTTGTTGAAATCACATTTTCATGCATTTTGCTCAGTGCACGGTTCTGGAATTTAGTCAAGTTTTCTGACCTGTAACAGAATGAAAAAGCAGGAGGCAGTAGCTGAGGCACTCAGGTCCAAGGGACATTAGGAGACTGGAAAATGGATGGAGAGGGCTGGAGAGACGGGGGAGATGGAGAAGGGGGCCACGGGACTGCAGAGCTTCGAGGGGGAGGGAAATGTTTTCTATGTCACTGCAGTCCCTGTATTGTCCCCAGAAAATGTCACTGTGCCCTTGGGAGGCAGCGCTCCGAGGCCGGACTCATCTGTCCGACCGCATTTACCGAGACGCTGTGTGGCCAGATCCCGAGGAGCCTGGGAGGCGTCCCTCTGCACTCTGTCTGCCCACCAACACCTCTCCCACTACCCGTTTCCCCACAGAACCTACAATGGACTTGATCTCTCTCCACCACACAGCGGTGCTTCTTTTGAAAAAAATCATCACTCGCTCGAATTCATATTCATATGCACAGCAGCCGGCAGGGGAAGTGGAGAGGTTCACTCTAAAATATCCACATCTTGTCCTCAAAGAAAAGGATGAATGAAAAAAGAAAACAGGACGAAAGTGGAAAATGTTTAAGTGCATGCACCGTCATGTTCACTCGCTCATTTACAATTCAAGTTTCTTTCAGGTAATTATCAGCAGTAGTTCTGTCAGTCTGCTGCAATGACATGCAGATGTAGCAGTAATGGTTCCTCTCGTGAAATGTTTGGGAGGCGGGGGGGGTTTTACTTTCTGGCTTCTGATCAGAAAAGTAGACGGAATGCATAATGGTTTAAAATACTCATAGAATAAGTCAGGGATTAATGTGTGTCCTTATTTAACTTTGAGTTTTAATTATTTAGCTATTTCTTGACTTTCTTTATTTCCAATATCAGCCGATGTTGATTATTGGACAGAAACTCAAATACTCTGAACAGAGAACTGAATATAACTTAAACTGGGACACATACAGCTGAAACAAATCCCAAAGGGATGAAGCACCCATGATATTAATGGCAGTTTGTACATGACACGCTTTTGATATGAGCATTGAAACAGACATCAACTCTCATTCTTTTTGCCTTCTTTGAATGGATTGTGTTCATAAATTAGTACATGAATACCAAAATGCGAGTAATCCCCTAATCTAGAACATTTTTGTCGTGCCGAAAGGCAAGCTGCGTTTGCTGCTGCGGATTAGAGCAGCTCATTAAAGAGAGGCATCCGTGATTGAAATAGGCCAAGAGCTCTTTTCTCTGAACTGAAGGGAAGACAAAGGAGCTGGAGGAAATGGATGGTTTATCAGGCCCGGGCAGAACCCTCGTCTTGTCTTCCCTAAGCCCCGGACACGACATCGACTCGGCTGAGCACCGAGATTAAATGGCTTATTGACTGCGACAGGACAGAGGCATCAAAAATGTGGACTTGTGGAGGGAGTCACCTTCAGATGTCACCCAAGCAACAGAGTGACACAAACACACACAAGGATGCACCAGTGGGTTTGTGTGAGTCTTTCCATACATGTTGATTTGTCATATTTACTTCCAGGTGAATGTGGTTTTCACAACATATGGAACCAGAATCAAGCTTGAAGAGAGACAGTTGCCTCCTCTTCACTGAGACGTTCATAAACCCCTCTGAGAGCAGGTGGACCAGGAGAAGGAAATGCAAGGTGGAAATAGTGTCTGTGCAAAAAAAAATGACCGGCCCTGAAAATCCCTGACATTAGCTCCTCAACTCTTGGTTTCCCCCCCGTACTTTACCGGGGGTCGAGGGAGGGCTGCTTCAATAATTTATAAAGGACTCAGGGGCATCCAAGGAAACGAGATTGAATTTTTCAAATGCAGTTTATCTGGTACTTGCAGCTGGAGGCCTCTTGAGGGTGTATTCTGCAGCTTGTCAATATGCTTTGCCTGTATAGGCTGTGACATTAAATTAAATAGGTTATTGACTGGCAGGTGGGTTGGCAATGAGGCTGCTAGAATGCACACTCACTGGCTCACTGACCCAACCGGCTATGGATCAGCGGTCCATACATCAGAGCCTAATAGATCCAGATCCTGTGTTTCCCTCTGCATCCTTTATTTGTTTTTTAATTTGTACTGATGGTAATCCCACGGCTCGGCTCAGATACACACAACAAGCAATAACAGCAGAATTGCCACTGAGTCTCCCCGGGTGCCTGTCATGTGATCACTTTGTGTGTCTGTTCAGTGGACGGACAACAACGACGCTAGTAATGCATTTGTTGATTGCCTCTTGATAGAGCCGGGTTACAAGACGGCATGTGGACTCACTCTCCTACACACAAACACACACACACACACACATGTCAATTTGGAGGTCACTCTCTAACACAATCCTTGACTAAAGGTAGTTGACTGCTGTCGGCTATATTTGATATAAATATGCAAATCTTCAAATAGGCCCAATGACTGGTTGTGTCTCATCTTGTTCTCCATGCTTTAGCTAAAACACAGGTTTACAGTTATGCAAAATAAATGTTTATCAAAAATGATAATGATATAACATTGATATCATTAAAATGGCTAAATCTTGATCTCAACAATGCTCAAAAATGGAGAAATCCCCAATTTAGCTCTAGGCATTTATTAGTGTAGCTGCTCATATTTAACTTGAGCTTCAGCCTGTGTTGTTGATGACAAGGTTAAAACACCTGATAATATATATATTCAGTATATTGATAGAACATCTCCACATTCAGTGTGTTTTACCTTCATGAACAGATTACACATTCTATCCCAGGGCCTGCACAGATTAGCCACTTTGCATTTACTCTTTCATTTGTAGGTTTTTTAAATAAACAGCACATCTTTATGTCCTGATCTTCCTGTATGAAGCTGCTCTGGTGGAAACCAGGACTGTGAGAGAAGCAGAAGAGCAGGAAGAGGAACCCATTAACTGGGAGCAGCCATTTTCCTCCTGCTGCCGGTGGATTCTTGGCAGCGCTGCCTCTGCACGACGCGAGGCCACCTGCCACGCCGAGGTGTGCTTAGACACTGGAACGTGTTGCCAGCCAGATGTAATTTGCTTAATGTTGTGTAGATATTGCTGCTGTAATAATAGAATATCACGTTGCAGGTTTTCTCTCATGCAGCTGAGGACTGGGGGGGGGGAGGAGAAGATGCCAGGAGAGAGTGAAGTGAAAATGGGCGAACGGTGGGATGTGAGGTTGGAAAACTAAAGAGAAAGGATGTCGTAATAAATCAAGAGAGGGAGAGGAAACTGCGGCAGCGTGGCTCATTGCACAAACACAAAAATAAAAAGCGGTTTGTGTAATAAAAAAACCACACACGGATTCTCCACCACACTGACCACGCAGCTGGGACCCGAGCTAAACCAGTCCAGAAGAGGAATGACATGCCGGGTTACTGGTGACACCAGCTGCTGCACAGGGGGCAGATGTGGGATGAAGACAAAAACGTCTTACACAAACACATTAACACAACATTTTTGACTTCACTGAGTAAGTATTAATTAAACTTAAACTCAGTGTTTTAACTTTCTAATTCTCTCCTCATCCTCTGTTTCCATCTCTTGATCAAACAAAGCTCAGCGGCCGAGAGAAGCCAGACAAGGAAATGGATTTCCAAACATGGTAATGTAGCTCCTCTTCTTCTTCTTCACTGCCTTTTTTCTGTATTTACTTTTAATTTGTATTGATCTTCCGGCCGCACCTCAATTTGCTGATGTCAGAAAGGTGAGGGAGCATTACAATATACAATACCCTCTCTCTCTTTCTTATCAGGGAGGAAATGAAAAGCAAATGGCACCTTTGTCCAGGACGTGAGATCGTCCAGGCGGAAGGGCTTTGAAACGCTGGGCTGAAATTGAAAAGGTTGCAGGTTCACATCCCTGGACAATGACAGCCCCTCTGCCTCCACTCCTGAAGCTCACAGGAGATTAGAGGAGCCGCAGAGATAAGGTGCAGCATCGGCTAACTGTTATTTTTCCTCTCCCTGCATGGGGCAGATCGAAAAGGCTGAAGTGCTCCAGTTAGCCAGAAGACAGACGGATAGACAGAGACAGACGGGAAGAGAGCGAGGACACACAAAGTGAATCATTCAGAACTGACCTTGACTTGATCGGTCGGCGTAAACTGCTCTTGTGGTTCAAAGATAAAGGAAATAAATAAAAGCTGGGTACACAAGATCAATAATAAAACAACACAACATCAGAGAGTAACTTTAAAAATCATGTGTTCGACGGTCAGAAGAATAAGAGTGAAGACGTCCGAGGTAACGACAATATTATCATTTTGATTTAAATGTCCGACTCGAGAAATCCTCTGGAGCATCACAACTTCTTTGTGCTTTTCATGACCCACATAAAATATGATAATGCATTCAGTCAGCCTGCAAAACAGGTGAGGCTTTAAGGAGATGATAAAGGACCATAGTGCAGCCAAGGCCACCGCACGCCACGCCACACGCCACACGCCACACGCCACACGCCACACGCCACACGGCTACTTAGCACACATCCTGCTGCCCCCCCCGAGACACACATCATCCCCCCCAGTCGACGTTCAGGCCGTTCAGCCCTTAAACTAAAAACTAAACGAGCCTCTATCAATGTTGCATCTACATTGTGTATATTCACACATGTCCTCAAGATTTATCCTCACTTGTTTGTTGTTCCCTGAATGGTTTAGCAATTTATTTACACTGACAGGACTTTAAGAGGACATTTATTTCCAGGATAAACAAAAGATTAGACGTATATGTTTTGTTTTTTCAATATTAAAACTGTTTCCTGTGCACATGCTTTAAATTCCAAGGCGACCGTCTTATTCCTCATTATACTCCCTGTCAGACGCAGCTTCTACACAGATCTCATCACTCCTCCATCCAGACTTACTCTTCATGCTATAACAGGATGAAAAACGTCCTCCTCGTTTCACACAAGCAACCAATCAATTTAACAAAGTGCTCATGGAGAGAGAGAGAGAGAGAGGATCGGCGTAGAGGGAAAGGAATGGGAAGCCGTAGCTGTTTTTATTTGCCTTAAAAGAGAATTAGTTAGCTTCTGGCGAGAGTCTGGTCGGCCGGCCGGTCATCCAGGTCTCTCCTCCTTTTCTCCTGCGTCTCCTGTGGGTTCCGACCCACCTGATGTTTGAATCAGTCGGTTTAAATGACAGGGCCGCCTCAGAACGACGCCCACAGGCCCCGCTCTCCCGAGGTTTCAAAGGCCCAGCGACCCGGCTGCTGTCGGCTGTCAGGGAGGAGACGTGAACGTGCGGCGGCGAGATAACCTGTGTGGGACCGAGCCCTGAGTCATATGCCTCTTTGACAGGCTTATTAACGGGAGAGCGCCGAGGAAAAAAAGCCCCTATCGGCAGGGCGATCAGGGGAGAAGAAACCTTCCCTTATCACCGGGACACCGGGGATTAAAGCCTGCCCTGCTCTGATAAATTAATTATTCTCACTTATCTGTCATGTTTAAAGACTGTCAGACGAACCCACCTGGAGCCACGGAGCTGGACAACCTCTGCTGAGATGAGAGAGAAGAGGACACGAGGCAATCAGGCGACTCTATATGTGCACAGCTACATCGAGACAACAGAGACAGAAGCAGTTCAAAGTCAACAAGAAGAAGGTAAACGGTGAAGGTTGAAACTGCGTCGTAGGAAACCCTCCAGCCTCTGATTGTTCACAGAGACAATTAAACATCTGGAATCTTCTTTGTCAGTGACAGAGGCTTTTATCCATGTCGTGTAATTTTTAATTGATAAATTCATGCATGTAAAAATGCAACAAATATATTTTGCAACAAAGGAAAAATACTTTGATTGATTTAAAGCTGCTACAATTAATATTGTTCTTGAAACAAGGGATCAGATTAATATGTGTTAAAGAACCCAGAGGCAATTATTGGCTGCACTCGGCCGTATTGGATATTTACAAACACCTTTACTGTTCTGGTTCCAGTCTTCACAGTAAACAGATGTTTCAGATAAAGAGAAAAACAGCTTTAACATGCACAGAAATCTGGATGTGCAGCAGTTTGAGGTTAATTGTATAAGTGTTGGCTATGTCGATGTTTTCTGTAAAGTTGGAGTTTGAAAAAAATGCCTGTGACCAATTTCCCTAAAGACATAAATAACTAATCTATCTGTCAGTGTTGTCACATTTGAGGCAGATTTTTATCATGTGAGAAATCATAACAGACACAAAAAATATCCCCTCTGTCCTCTGAAATTGATTTATGTAAAAACGATGGGGTCCTAAACGCGGAGACGTGCACTGTCTGCCCTTTAATGCCCCTGAGGAAGCTGCTTGAAGTCTGTCAGCGGCGCTCACCTCCGGCTCGACCGGGGCGGAGAGGCAGCCGCCAACCTGGTGGGTGATTGACAGGCCGGGCGAGTCGCGGGGGGGGGCCTCGCCAGCACCCCCTCTGCCATAATAGCAAAAAACGTGAATACAGGGAATATTAATGTCCCTCATATTTTATTAACTCTTTATGAAAAGAAAACATCAATCCTGCAGAGGTAATGAGTGCAGGAGCAATTATGGGGATAAGGGAGGTGAAGATGGGGATTTGTGAACTCCTGTAGTTGAGGAAGATGGAGGAAACGATTCTATGTGACAATTGTTTGTCCGACACCCTGCCTCTCTCTCTCTCTCTCTCTCTCTCTCTCTCTCTCTCTCTCTCTCTCTCTCTCTCTCTCTCTCTCTCCTCTCTCTCTCTCTCTCTCTCTCTCTCTCTCTCTCTCTCTCTTTATATATCCTCTGTGTGCCCACGTCTGCCTTGTGCGTCTGTGCATCTTTATTTCCCCTGATTGAAGTGGGGTGGGAGCTTTGTTGTTCTCAAAGCCTGTCACATATTCCAAAGTGCAAAGTTGACACGACAGCGCGCCACATCAGGAGCGACATGTGGTTTTTATAAAGTACGCACATGGAACAGTACGACAACAGCGTCAAGGTCAACACAACTAAAGCTGGGACGAGGCTCGCTGGGGGGGGGAGTCTCCGACCAGCTGGCTGAAAGGTTTGATGATTTCAGGAAAAAACAATCACACGTCTGACCTTTAATGGTGAAACTTGTTCTCTGGCGTCTCCCCAGTGTGTCCCAGTGTGTCCCTCTGACATTAGAGTATATCCACAGAGAGCAGGTGGCTGTGTGTGTGTGTGTGTGTGTGGTGTGTGTGTTGTGTGTTGTGGTGTGTGTGGTGTGTGTGTGTGTTATTCTGGAGAACTGGCAATGATGGGATTATGTGGATGTGAGCAGATGGATGCGACGGATAACGACAATCACCACAAACCACGACAACTGCGCGTCGTTTTTTGTGAACTCATGATTTCAGCTTGCTCTTAACATATGGTGAGCAGACACCCCGATTGCTCAGCTTCCTCCGGTGCAGCACATTGTTCTCAAAGTGGTGCAAACAGACAGTTTAATAGTTTCTGGCTCAAATCGCCGTTTCAAGGCGGCCATTATGTCTAATCATAAACATCTGGAACACATCAGGATCTGCCATCTCTGCCATTAGGGCGTCCGATCGACCTTCCTCCTCCGTGTTTATTTGCAGAACTCAGGGGCTAAACAGCGTTTAAGCGCTTTTTTTTCCTTCAGCATATTCTGAGATGATGCCTCTTGTCCATTGTACGGTTGACATTAGTGAGCTGCCGTCTCTCACTGATGACATTTCATCCTCTGTCATCACCATGAACCTCCCACCCCTCTTTACTGGCTCTATTCTGTTCACATCTCAAATATCTACCAACTTTCTCCTGCTTCATCCCTGTGTGAAATCATTTGAACATATTGTGGTGTGTTGTATTGTGTCCGGGCACCTGGTCACCGGACACAACGTGCTCGCAAGGTCACTGGGATACTGGGATTTAAAGGGATAGTTCACCCAGACAATGAAAATTCTACTGATTATCTACTCACTACTAGCGTTACAGACAAATGAAAGAAACGTTATAGATGGATACAAAAATGTAAAAATCATCATCTTCTTTATTCTTTATTCTTTATTCTCTAATACCAAAAATGTTCACTGAGTTAAAATGTAAATACTTATATCAAAGCCTAATATCTGTCTATTCTCTCCTACATAGTCTACAAACAATATAGGAATAATGTTTTATATTATACAAGTCTATTCTAACCTCTAACAGGGATATCAGGATATTACGGTAGTAGAAGAAGAATTGAATATTATCATTATTAGAAATATTATAATAAAAGTTATTTCACTATGTGCTACCTACTAAATCCATCCCGACTAAAATCCAGTATCCTCACCGCTGAGCACATCTTGCTGTTGGACCAGGCCCTTATTTCTCCATCATATATTTATACAGGTGAGTCATTTCGGAGCCAGGGAATAGGTCACATGGGCTAAACTGCATGGTGAATAATTTAAGATTCTATTAACATTTAAATTTGACATTGATTTGACACCGTCAGGCTTCAGCTAAGTGACAAGAAATAACAAGGATGTGGAGGCAGGAGAGCTGCACAATGCTAATTGTCCTTATGGCTTCGGATGTTATTATTTATTTTACTTTTTACTTTTCCTCTGATCGGTTTTGTACATTTTGTTTTTTACCTAGGCCTTGTTTTCGTGTGTCTGGCCAGAAAATGACCTTTTTCGAAGGCCAAAGGAAGAGTGACAGTAAGCCAAACAGAGAGGGGTCGTCTGTGTGTGTTTGTGTGTTTGTGTGCGTTAATATGAGGGATCACAAATCAATAGCTCGGGGTCATCTTCTCCAGACAATCGTAACTTTGTAGATAAAGCAGCAGAGGCCACGCAACCTCATCGCCTTCTAAAGATCTGTTTACACAGAGACACAGACAGAGACCTTTTAATAGGACAGACCTGCCACTCGCATCGGGGGCATTGAATTCAGAACTCGCATTAACCGGACAGGTGCCTGGTTAGTTCAGGACTTTTTCAGGTTCTTGCACGTGGATGTGAACCAGCTCTGTTGTGTCTGAATATTATAATGTAAAAACGTAATGGGATGTTCCCAGTCTGACTGCCACTTTACATCTTTCTCCTGGAGTCGTGATCGGAACGGATTTCAAACGCTGCGGTCATTAGGATTCAGAAAGCCGAGCTGGCATTTACCATGTAGAATACAAAAGAGTTCAAGAGCGAGTGGATGGAAACCGAACTTGGGTAAATACGCAAACTCTTCATACATATTAAAACCATGAATTGATTCAATCTGAGAGGAAACTTATTTTGTTTAAAGAAATGAACAAAAGCAAAAACAAAAGTCCAGCAGAAAACAGAAGATACAAAAAACAAAAACTATTGTGTATCCTCCAGAAAAGCAATTTTTATTCTGCAGCATGAAACTGCAGAGGCTGTTTGAGCTTGTGTTTTTAATACCTGGCGTCTTTCTGCTCTGAGCCAAAAGGCAAGTTGGATATTTTGTAGACATCAGCTGCTCTATCACAGCCGAGAGGAAGTTTCATACAATCTAATCAAATTACCTTTTTTGTCTTTATAACCAGGCTCATGAGCAGTTCTACAGAATATTTGTCAAACCAGACCAGAAAGGGAAACTCAGGTAATCATCTCTGTGTTCTGCGCTGCATGATAATCACACTAATCATCCAACACACTTTCTATATTTCTCTCTCAACAGGCTGAGCTATGATAACCGAGCGTGTTTGAACACGGCGATGAAGGAATAAGAAAATATCCCCAGTGGAGTTAATGCGTTTAGCTACGGCTCATAACAAAGCTCCATTTCAAACCAGATCACGATATAATTTAAATTTAAACTCACAACAAGTGCGTAAAATAAGTTTCTGCCGGTGAAGTCTTTTATTTCTCCTCCGTCTCAATCTCACACCATTTTGCTTTTCACGAGCTGGAAGGGACAAAATCAAAAGTTTGAGATCAGAGCGTAACAGTTATGACTTTATATTAATGAGTGATACTGCTGTTGCTATTTGAAAACATTATCTGAGGGCTGTTGCCTCTTGTCATGAGAGGGCACCTCCAGGTTTATATCGTCTGAAGAGACAACTTCAGGCTCAAGCTGCTGAGAGACGACCAATTTAATATGATGGAGCTGGTCACCGTCCATATATTTACATGCTTCCTTCACTTTGGCATATTCGAGCTGTACAGGGGGAGAGCAGAGTCGACCTGGTGACGGTGGAGGAGGTTGTGATGATCTTCTTCAGAAGGAGAAACAAACAAAAGTAGTTTGTTTTTACCAACTCGTAAAGTCTCTCTCCATCGTGGAACTTTCTTCCTGGTGTGTTAAGGTCGTCCCTCTTGAAATAAGGGCTACATGGGGGTTTTCTTTGGTTCTGCTTGGTTCTGTCTGTTCCGTCTGTATCTGTAACCTCTCAGGAGACGTGAACAGATACTGAGCAACAAACAGTGGGGGCAGAAGTCACTCTCCGTTTCTGTAACTTACGTTCGGCATAAGCTAACATTTAAAGTCAAATTTAGAAAACAGATCCTCTGAAAACACATTAGAAAAAATTAGAGGAAGTATAACATTAGGTCCAGGGGCTGTTCCCCATTTCATGTGCTCGTTCTTTTTGTAAATTATTCTCACTTTCGGCCATTTGAAGTAATTTGCTGACTTCAAAGAAAAGGAGAGGGGGTGAGGAAATGCCTGTCAAAGTAACACTGTCCATTCTCACACACTGCATTCGCCATCAGAGTAATCAGCGGTGGAAACAGTCATTAGCTTCAGCCACACAACCCCGGTGCTCCGGTGCAGATGGTGCTGACACGTTCCTGTAATTATATATTTGATTCTCCGGTAATATCTAGTCGAGGGTCGCGTGGAGGAGCCGAGAGGAGAATCCTTCTCTCCGAGGACCAGAGCGGCCGAGGCAAAGCTCATTACAGCGAACCCCACGCTGGTGAAGCAGGAGCAGGCAGGAATACCTTCATCCTGCTCAGGTGGGTCCCTGATGGGCCGAGGCAGCTGTCACTTACCATCAACTCCAGCTGTGCTAATTCCATATAAACCCCCGACAGGAGATGATCCCGGTGTCTCCCCGAGCACCCGGGCTGTGACAATCATCAGTCAGGCCCCTAAAATGGGCCGTATTACAGATAGGGTTAATCCAACCTAGCTCGAGGAAGTGCCAGGATCGCTGTTGTCATAGATACGGTTGGGCCCTGCAGCACACAGGCTCCCACATGGTGTTGAGCTGCACTTTACTATGACACGGTGTAGAGAGTAAAGCTTCACCGAGGCCCAGAAGTCCCTTTAAATTCAATCAGGCTGCATCAAACTCCACAAAATCACAGACACCAGTTCCCTGAATGCTCCAGATTGTTTATCATCGAGATCCAGGAATTATTCCCTAAGGAAAAAGGCAGAAGAAGAATTTTTCAACATTCAAATAAGTGAAAATAATTCATAGATCCGCCCCGTATTTGGAAAGTACACCAGAATTATACTGATTCGCTTGACCCACGATGACTCATTCCAACTAAATTCCGTGGAAATCCGCTCAGTTGTTTTTGTGTAATGTTCCTGAAATACCAATTTAAAAACAACAACCAAGAAACAGACAGAATTTTAGATTTCCCAAAGATCAGCCGTGATTTATACATTTGAATTCAGGTTGATACAAAACTGAGCTCGGTTATCTCTGTTATGACATATCTGCAAAGAAAAACTCAATATGTTCCACGACAGTTCTCATATTAATTCAGCATAAACAAGCATTTATGGTCAAATTTAGAAAACAGATCCTCCAAAAACACAATTAGAAATTAGAAAATTAGAGGAAGTATTACATTAGGTCCAGGGGCTGTTCCCCATTTCATGTGCTCGTTCTATTTGTAAATGATTCTCACTTTTGTCCAATTGAAGTCATTCCCTTCAGAGAAAAGGGGAGGGGGACAGTTCTCATATTAGTCCTGAACTTTTCTCAGAATTTCTCAAAGTGTATCAGAATAAGTTAGAAAAGGAGTTTTTTCAGTGACGGAGGTGAACGAGTGAACAGTTTCATGCAAAGAACCTGCGTCGCTCTGTGGTGATGAAATGTCACGGCTTCTGTGCATTTAATCCATCACACAATCCCCCCTCGCCTTGCTTCCTCTGCAAAGCCCCAGCTGAGGAGGACGAGACCACCGTGGCTTATCACCGCGTGCCTTAAAATGAATATGACAATACAATACAGAGGGAAATGCAGTGCGAGCCGCAGCTGAGTGGATCCATCAGACGGGAGTTGAGGCTGTAGCTCATCTTCTGGCGTCAAACCACAATACAGCCAACGTGCGCTAACAAGAAAATATGGGCAAGCCCCCCCGTGAAACATCAGCTGTGCATCCACGACGGGGTGACAAGCAAATAAAATTGCACTTTGCCCCGTCACTTTCATGAGGTTAAACTATGAATATATTCAGTCATCTGGCAGATGAAAGTCGTTTTCACACGTTCGTGTCCGGGCGTCTGCAGGTTCCTCCTCGAGGCTAAAAATAGTTATACAACATGTGGAGGGAGGTGGAGGCTGTTGGGGGAGCACAGACCCCAGGAAGCACATCAAATAACACATTGCAGAGCAGCATGGTGAAGGGAACACTGTCTCCTGAATTAGATTTGTCAATTCTCATATTACAATCACTTAGTCAGAGCGGGTGAGCTGCAGTGGAATAAAACAAAGATGGATGACCTGACGCGTTTCACGGCTTCGTCTGTATAGTAAAAACATCACAGGCGTTATTTAGCATCTCTGTGCGGGGGTGCGGCTTTCATTGCTTTATATGTTTTTTCCCGGGCTGAGCAAAAAAATGTTTTACATCAGCCAATATTGATGATTATCAATATAAAAGAAGAGTGACAGGTTTTAAACTCTTGAGAGAGACACAAACTTTATGAACAACAAAATATTTGACATTTCTTAGGTCGGCCTTATTTGCACAATGAACAAGCATCTTATCTATATGTACTGAACTTTAGCTATATTGCTATTGATGTAAATTTGTATTGTGATAAATGTTATAATAGTTATTTCACAGAGTCCTAATTTACTTTTTAAAATAAAAAAAAATATGGAGCTGCACACATAAGACCTGGCTTCACTTCCTAGAGCTGCTCTATTAGACAGGTGACAGGGCTGTAATCACCACCTCAGCAAAGTTCAGATGGACTATTACCCCCTCAACACACACACACACACACACTCGCACGCCAACACACACACTCGCACACACACACTCACACACAGACACACACCTATTCTATAATCACTGTGCCTGGCCACACGTCCCTCATCATTACCCCGGGACACAGGAGATAGAAAATTCTCCCCAATACCTCCCCAATATCTCCCTGCTCTGGCAGATAGCTAATAGTAGAAGTCCTTTTTTTAACAGGGTTGGGGACCCACAATGCACTCCATCACTGTTAGTTACCCGCACAAGCCCCACAACCTGCCCTGGGGATGAATGATTTTGCATATGAGGTAGAGGAAATGATCTCTGAGTGAATCGCTGTAACGCAAACGACATTTGTCACTGCGCAGATACTCGGACGGACGAGTGTGATGGATGAAACGTGGGGGGGTGGGGTGGGGGGGTGGATGGGCAGGATGGAAGGGCAGGGAGGGACGGAGGGCTGGAGAAGGGACGGAGGGCTGGAGAAGGGATGGAAGCTTGTGCTAATGACGTGGTCATATGTGCACACAGCGGGGCTCAGATGTGATTAAGGCGATGATATGATGGGTGGTGTCAGTGCCAAGCTTAATGACTAATGCAACCAGATGGAATTGGAAGAGACACCGGTGTCAGGCAGGAGTGGAGTAACGCCTGGAGCCGGAGCAGCGGCAGACACATGGAGCTGCCACCACCACGAGCTGCTGCCTCGTAAGCACAAATCGTTCCGGTAGCTGGAGACTTAGACATGCGTAATTAGCCCCTCGCTGCAGAACAATGCAAAAATTGAAATTCAGTGCTTCTGACATTCTGTCAGGCAAATGATAAATAACCAGAAAAAAAGAAATAACGATGATTATTTCACGTATTTGTCACGAATCAGTGGCCAGTGCTCTGAATGGATGCACGCTGAAAAAAGGAAAAGAAAGACGATGACTTGGGGGGATAATGAGGACCCCCCCCCCACACACACACACACACACAGACACACACACACACACCGTAATGTACACAAGTTTCACTCTGAACTTCAGCTTCCACTCCATGATCCATGATCCATGATTTGATTTGAAAAATAATCCTTCAATCATCCTTGATTTTTCATCTGCTGTGTTAGACAATAATAAAGTTAGGCTGCAGATTCTCATTCGATTGGTCGATATGTTCTCATCAAACCAGATCCCTCATTGGCTGGACAATCACCAGAGTTACATTAATGAGGAGGAAGGGGGGGGGAGGGGGGGGGGCACACTAATAGCTTTCCTAGATTAAACCATTTATGTTCGGGGGGCAGGAAGGAGCGACTGTGAACTTTGTCTAATTTAATTTAATTGTAAAATCAAAGATAACTGAACTGTATTTGTTTATTCGAGTCCATTCCGCTAATTGGAGCCGTGTCAGAAAAATCATTGAAAGAACAGATGGATAAAAGTTGAGTGGGAAAACTTAGTAAACAGAAGTTTTTTAAAGTCACAGTTCAAAAACACAACATGACACAGCATCTTAAAACAGAGCTTTTCTATGTCGGGAGGATTTATCGACTTTGGTTTCAAACTTCAGGTTTTGGAACATGTCAGGATTGGCGAATTTCTATATGTTTGAAAATTAGGTTAAATGATTAAATGTGCTATAAATCGTAGCCTTTTATATTTATACAGATTTGTTATTCATGACCAATCGGTTGGCTGGTGAGTTTGGTTTCAGTAGACCAGGATTTTCTTTGGACGACTATAGACCCAGATTAAAGTGTGTGTAACTACAGTCTATGGTGTGTATCCCCACGTGTCTCACCCATCCTGTGAGGTCCTGACGATTTGAAGACGAGTCATGTCTCGGTCACCAAAGGAGTAAAGGAGCTGAGACTCAGCTCCATGAGGACGGTCAGGGACACGGCCCCATTCCACTTTATCGCTGCTTGGCCTTTGAGGAAAACAGAACTGCTTGCCATTGCACATCTCCAATAATATCTCTCTGCATACATAAAAAAACAGGAGGATGGCGAGGCTCAGAGGAAAGCCCGGGTTGTTTATGGTTGCAATATAGATTTTATACAGCTCCCAGGAAAAGGGAATTATGTCTTAAATTACAAAGATGTCTCTGTAAGTTGTCAGCTGTGTGAGTTATACGAGCCTGGCAGCTAGTGTGGCTGTTTGGCTGCGGGGACACTGGGGACGCTCCAGAATGGGGCTCAGAGGAGACAGCTGACCTATAGAGCGCTGAGTCAGCTCAAAACAACAAAGTTACTCGAACCCCCCGATGAAACAATGGCCCAGATGAGGCCACAGTGTGAGGAGCAGCCGAGGGGAAGGTGTACACCCAGCAGATAGACACAGAGTATGCACACGCTCACTAAGTGTTGGGATGTGTTGTCTTTACGAAGCAGAGCAGAGTGCAGACGTGTCTTTTGAGAGAAGCCAACCTCCGCTGCCTACTTCCCCTCAACTGCAGCAATTCTAGTAAAATCGGAAAAAAAAAGCAGTTAGACGAGGATCCAAACATCATAATATAATATGATAAAAGGCAATGATAATAAAAAACATCATCAGGATGCCTCTTAAGTCATAAGTATCTGGCAAAATATAACTTTTTCAATTCTTTTAAGTGTTTTAAATCGTTCAAAAACGATTAAAATGTAATAAAAGTTGCTCGTGAGTGCTATATTATATATCTTGGTTCCAAGGGAGAGACAGAATGTGTAATAGGTGAACAGAGCTGAGAAATGAACAATGGAAATCTTTTTATACTACAGCACTAAAATCTTAACATGACAAATGAGGATTGGATTCACAAACTGAACTTTCTTTGTAATTATTTAGCTCATCTTGGCATAAAAGCAAAAAGCAAAAACTCTTTTATCATCACTCTGAAATGTACTTTATTATATTTTGCTTGTTAATCTGCAAAAACTCTGAGGTTTGTGTATCATAATTCCTCCTCAGGGTCATTTAAGCATCTATCTACTGGTATCAGGCAAAAACCATCAGGGTGCACCATCCACCTGCAGCCTGAACTGGGATGTGCTGCATCCAGAGTCACTGAATTAGACCTGGAATTAAAGATTAATACATTATTTTGAAATAGTATTCAGACGTAAGTATCCTTCAGGGAAGGCAGAGTGGGAAAGTGTCTTTGCTGCTACTGTCCCTGGCTGTTTTCTCTATGGATAGCCTCATCCCATCGCATTACAGTGTCAGGGTCCCGGATCCTAATACAGGGGAACATTTATCACAGAGGCGACCCATTTATAAAATGACATTCCTAACTGGCCCCCGCTTCCAGCAATGAGAGCCGAGCTCTACTGAACACTGAGGATAACAGGATCTAAGCTGAAAAGGCAGAAGGAGCGTCAAGAGGTGAAACACGTCTTTCTACTTCCTCCTGATCCTCACTGAGAAGGTTACAGGAGAATTCAGCCGGTGCACAGCTCCCTGGGACAAGAGGAAAAGTTCAATAACAATCTGTGCACCTTTCACTTCTCAGTAAAGTCCCTTTGCACAAGATGATGCATCAATTTCTGATCAAATACTTTGTTCAAAACGCACACGGTGTGACATTTACATTGTCATTTACAGAGACAGTGGAATATTCATTATTAATCCAAAGGGCGTTCAATTATTAAATGTGGAGGATTTCAGGTTATTGCAATGATAAAGTGTGAAAACCCACGGGTGAGTCATTGAATAAACTCTATTTTCATCCCCCGGCTGAAGGGCAGCAGTTAGAATGTCAACTGAAGTGGAAGGAAGGGGAAGAATATACATGAACGTGTGGACACATGCCACGAGGAAAACAGATTCACACACAGAGAGGAGAAGCCAGGCCTCAGAGTGTGGGCACTAATCATATCTCCACGTGGATTTACACTGGACCTCAGAGAAGAGAGAGAGGGGATCTGTGCAGTGGGAAGAGAAAGAGTTTCCTTAAAAAAGTACATGTCTGCTCACGATGCTAAACGACAGGACGACCCCCCCGGTGTCATCTCTCGAAATAAGGTTAATAATTCACAGGGCAATTAGGGTGCGTGTGAAATGGGAAAACGTTTTTGATGATGATGTGAAGAGCCCGCCCATCAACCCCCCCCCACACCCGCTCATGACCTTGATCACTAGTTCCAGAGATTGACAATGTGACAGCGACTCTACCAGGCCTCCGCCGACGGGCCCCGACTCAGCAGCCGCTCATTAGACTCATTACAGGACATATGGTTTCCATCTCGGCTCCAGGACACAGACTCAGACTCCCGGCCTCTCGTCGGTAAACGAGCCCCAAAACAAACAAGGTTCACACGTCACCGCACATTACACACAAGATAAACAACTTTCTGTAAATACGGAATACTGATTTTCATTGAGTTTTGTTCTCTCACGGTGTCACACGCCACATTCCCTCTGATTTAGTTTGTTCTATTAAGGGGAAATTAGAAAAGCTGAATTCCTGGATGGACTGACAACCTGATCGCTGGCTGTTGTACACCAGATGCAACAGAATTCACGTTTTCTCCACCTCATGTGTTGCTGAATAACAGAGAAACCATTAGTCCTCTAATCTGAGTATTCCAGACAGAGCTATGGATGAAACTGAAGATCCTTTCACAGAAGAATCACATCACTCTTCATCTTCTTCTTACAGATTTGACACCAGCCCGACTGAGGATCCTGTGGAAGATGGACAGCCCACCTGATTCTGAGCCTCTGGTTCAGGCCACTGCTTTCAAACTTGGACCGAGGTGTGAAACACAATCCCACTTTACTCTCATGGGCTTTAATCTATTTTCACATTAACCCTTTGCTCTGTTGTTTGACCTGCGAGGTTCAGAACATAACGCTGCGGTGTCAACAGACAGATTCATGTGTCGGCCGGCATCAGCCAAGCGGAGCGGGGCCATATTGTGCTGTTTGCCGACGTGATGTGGCTGCACGCCGTGACTCCTGTGGCCCCGGGTGACGGGCACGGCCGGGCTGCAGGGCCCCCAACAGGGTAATAAATCACTTGGATGACAGAAATAGTAGCCTTTACATTATGACACACACACACACACACACACACACACAGGACACAACAACCAGTTATACACTACATTACACAAACACATTCAACCTTGCACCACGATTAGACCTGATGTGCAGCAGGATACACACAGGTTAGTTTATCATCATTATAATGAGTAACGCCATCATTCATTTTTTTTCCTTATATCAAATATGTTTTTATCTCATACGTCAATTAAAAGGCAGCAGCTTGGCAGCTCATAAGAATTTCATCAAGCTGACGTCCCTGACGGTCCAATATGTGTTTGGTGTCGTGACTGATCTCCCACACAAAACAAATCAATAAGCCTTAGCATCGGATTTGCAAAGATGCCCCATCTAATCAAAACTATCAATCCTGCACGTCTGGCCTGCTCTGCAGTCATTACCGGCCCGCAGAGCCCGAGGCTATTAGCGCCGGAGCTACCTAGTGAGCTGAGTGTCTCCAGCATTAGTTCGGTCAAACACCCTCTGAGCACGGGGAGCGAGGGATGAATG
The DNA here is from genome assembly GCA_038501795.1 of Pseudopleuronectes americanus. Lineage (NCBI taxonomy): Eukaryota > Metazoa > Chordata > Actinopteri > Pleuronectiformes > Pleuronectidae > Pseudopleuronectes > Pseudopleuronectes americanus. The sequence goes on along the minus strand of CM076725.1, from coordinate 22,293,855 downwards.
ACGGGGGCTGTGGAGCCGGCAAAGCACCATCACAGTAATGGTCCCTGGTAAATGGCCCCAGCTACGGGTGGAACGGGCTGACTGGCCTGCTCCGTGATCCAGAGCCGTGCCCATTTCATGGTGTCTGCCTGGGACCTGCCTGCACTCACTCACGGAGATGGAGCGCTCCACTGAGGAGTCCGGGATCTCAACACGGTCATCGCAGACCCAAAGGGAGACGTCTGTACTCGTTAAGTTACAGGACGACTGATGCGGCTTCGCAAAGAGGGAACCTGGCTTCAGTTGGGCTTCAACACACTTTGACCCATCGTCTGCTCACATGCATCAAATCTCTTGTCCTGTGTTGGGGAACGAGGAGACAATCCCAGCTGCCAGCAACCATTCATACTCACATTCACACCTACGGGTAACTGAATCTCCAATCAACCTCATCCCAAGTCTTTGGCCTTTGGGAGGAAGGTGGAGCACCGACAGAAAACTCATGTTCATCATACAACTCCACACAGGAAGCTGTGGTTAACCTGATGAGAAGCTTTTCACTGCACCATAAATCTGACTGAACGTGGCTCACAGACATAAGTTATATCATCTTGTCACTATCCAAACAATTCTGCATTTACAAGAAGGATTCATTGATTGTTGTTAATAATAATTAAAGTACGGCTTTATTCTCAATCTGTTCATTCTCTGATTGTAATGTTTTCATCTTGAAGCCTGTGATATGCCAAAATGTAATTAATGACCAAAGCCTGACGTCTTCATATTTGTTTATTTTGTCTGACACCTTATGAATTGATTTCATCTGCCAGACGAATAAATGGAGAAAAGAAGAGAAACACACGAGCAGAGGCTCTAATCATCAAGTGGCTTCAAAGAACATCAATAACTTTATTCATCCTGTTAAAACTTTCAACTATTTCAGTTCAATTCCCAACAAAGTAAAGTTTTTATTCATGTCAATAGTATGAACACATCCACTTCCATTCCAGTGGATTCGCTTCCAAGGAAACAGTTTTGTGCAGAGAGACTTGTTTTTTTTCATTCCTCCAAATCCCACTGGAAAAAATACGAGAAAAATAATGGGTGTAAATCAAGCGACGTCTTATTGTCGCCCGAGGCGGCGCCCGTGATCCGAACCAAACTCGTGACGCTAACCCCGGCTGACAAGTGCAGAAAGCTGAGCAAGCCCCCCCCCGCCGCCTCCGCTGGCCAATAGGAGGAGTCAGCCGTGGGAGGGAGAGGTCACACGTCAGTGGCAGTCAACTCCATCACGTTAGCAAACGGCGTCGCACACGGAAGTTTGTTCTCCAGACAATAGAGTCACGAGAGGAGGAGATCTCCAGCAGCTCCCTGGCATCCGGGGGAAAAAACCCCTCATCATCCTCACGTGTCATTAAACATTAAATCCAATCAAGCAGCAGCAATTTGTACACAATCATGATATCAGATCTCAAAACAGAACATAAAAGATGAAGTTTAGCTCCAACTTTTCTACATCTTCTAGATCTTCTAGATCTTCGTGGGATTAGAAGCTAAATTAAATGACATCATGTTCTCTTGTAACATGTGACTCTACTGTTTGTGGTTTGTTGTTCTTCTGACCTTTCCACAGCCAATAACAATAAAGATATTTCAAGATGGAAGAGGACAATGTTTATGTTTTCTAAGCATTAATAGTGTTAATTATGCAAAAAAAAATGTTATCGATTAACTTTACTGAAACTATAAGTAAATCAAATCAAATTAAAGTTTATTGTCACATGCACCAATAACAGCGTCAGCAGAGATGTGGAATTCTTGTGACCTGGCAGGCAACATGTACGCAGAAGACGGGGATTACAAGATGAAAAAAATTACATATAACATATACCATATAACATATTGCATATCACATAGTAAAATGAAGCAGCAGTTTACAGGGTGAAGGAGTGAGGAATATTCAATTAAATAATATGAATACATATGTAATAAGTAAGTAGTAAGTGTGGTTGTATTAGTGGGGGAGCATTATAGCATGGTAACTTTTCAGTTACATTAAGACAACATAAACCTTAGTCTTAAGCTTGATTTAAATGAAAAATTAACAGCTGAAATTGCACAATTAGCAAGTTTAAATATCACAATTTTAAATAGATGGCATAGATTATTTATTCATTTCTATTAAGATGCGTATTCACCTCAGTCTACAATTTATCACTGAACAGCCCAGGCTGGAACCCCCTGAACAAACTGACTGAATAAGCACTTTCCCAGTTTCTCAACACGAGCGGCATTAAACATCAGTGTCTGGAAACAACCTTGACTTGTGCCCAACCCGAGGAGACGACACAGGGAAACCTCCCGGTGACAAGAGGGACTGTGAGTCAGTCCATCAGCGCAGGAGGCAAACCACTCATGAGGGACTGGAAAGGCCAAACGCTGAACCCTGTAAATGACAAACACTAATGTGGGGGAAATGAATGCAGCAGGAAGCAATATGTTATTGTACAACAAAGTCCATAAATCTATCAGAAAGGTCAGGAGGGCTCTGGGCTGACATTAATCACACTGAGATAAAAAAAAAGGAATCAAGAAACATACATGCAATAGAAGGACGGTGTCTGTGTGTCCTGAGGGAATCACACAGAGAGATCTTTCTATCTTCACAGGGATGAATTTTCCTCAGGCGGTGAATCCAGGTGTTAATATTCCTTGTGTCTGATTCAGAGCTTTGAGGCTGGTGTTTTTTGGATTCCTTGAAATGTGACTCAAATTTTTTGTGTTACTCTCATAATCCGACCTGGGATTAGATAATGTATCATCTACTCTATGATTTATCACATTATCTAGTTACTTATGTTGTTGTAGTTCATCAAGGGTTTTGTTAAGATGCTTATTGGGTGTAAAGATTTCAATTCCATGAGCCTGTGTTTCCCTGCAGCAAGGTGGTTATGTAGGTTTGTTTGTAAGCATGATTACGCAAATACATCCAGATAGATACACAAGAAGTTGGGTAGAAAGATGCGAAGTAGGTCCAGGAGGAACATAATCAAATTTTTTTGAGCAAATATGCATGAGGGGGAATGTTTTCCTGTAGCAGCAGCTGAGATTGAACTGAGAATTGGGAGGGACAAACTAAATAAAAATAGAAACATGACAAAAAAGAGAAAATCTGGCTTCACTCAAACAAGACAGACACAGAATTACATTTCCCCCCCTTCATCCCCTCATGCCTTGAGTTTCAGTTTTCCTTCCTCAATCCTCCTGAAAACCTCATGATATGAATTATCATGGTGGATTTGCTGGAGGAGAGGAGATGGCAGCGTAAGGGGCACAGGGGACGTCGTGCTCAGGTAAAGGCCAAGCTCTCCTATTAGAAACGCTATCCATAATTTACCAACCAAACAAACGATGCACCTTCCTCCCATTGTTCCTGCGTCCTTATCTCCCCGGACGTGAGGAGCTGAAGTGATGGAGCTGGAACACAAAGCCGGAGGAGACAGAGGCCGAAGCAGCGGAGATAACAATGATCTCCACCGATCCATACAGGACTCTTTGGTTTTTGGAATCCACGGCGAGATGCCTCCTCCTGTAATTACTTATAGTGAGATTATTCATTACAGATTGTGGGAGAAGGGCAGTTCGAACGTACTCACAAACTAATAATAATATAAATCACAACATATCAGATATTTGAGTGAAGCTGAGCAGCATGTGAATGAAGTTCTGACTGGGTTCTGCCACATGATGATGCACCTACAAGGCTTCGGCATGTTTTTGACATAGAAATGCATTCGTCAAAAGACCTCGATCCATCCTGTGTTTCCATTTAGCTCGGAGCAAATCTATTTCCCAGCATGCATTTGCTATAATTACACGTGAGGTGGTATTAATCTTTCCCCGCCGCAAAGACTGACTTGTTTCTTTTTGCAAATCTAAAGCCGTTGTGATGTGTGGGTTCTTTCTTCCTGCTTTTTAATACTCTTATCAAGTTAATGGTGTGGAGAGAACACCTGTTTGCTTGTCACATCTGTTTACATTATGGATGCATGAATACGTTTCTGAATGATATGATAAAAAATAAAAAAAAACAGAGGATATGACAGCTGAATTACAATTAGCTCCGTTTATGGATGTTTACAGAACCAACACAATGAAAACAGAGCAGAATCTTACACACACAAACACACACACACACACACACACACACACACACACACACACAGACGTGACCTTTAAAGAATGTTTTCTATTCATCTTCATTACTCAAGCGCCTCCTTTTACAATCCAGCCCAGCGGACTAGTGCACGGAGCAGAGTATATAACTGGAATGCAACGACCCTGCGTCTGTAGCAGTTATTCGTAACACCGCGGCTAAATGAGATAAATAATTTAGCATCCATGCACTGGGCAGTATAATAAAGCTGATGTCTCTGTACAGCCGGGATCTGGCTGGCTGTGCAGTTTGTAAGTGAGATGGATGAGGCCAAGGCCTGAACTGCTGAGGGGTGAAGTGAAGTAGGCTCACGTTATTGAGGGATCACATTGTACCAGTACAATCAAAATGGAGGATGGTGGGAGCGAGGCCCATAGCACAGGCTCCTCTTAATGAACGGGATTAAAACTGAATTACGGTAAGAGCAATTAAAAGCAGTAGATAAGAACGTCAGGGGTTATCTGTGGCCCGACCTGATGTGCATGTGTGTCTGCACATGTGTGTAAAATCCTGAGTAATCGGGTATGAAACATAGAAACGACTAATTATGCAATGTGCTTACTGCACATATTTGAAGATTCAACGTTCAACCTTGACGAAAATGAAAAAGACAAAACCTGCAAACATGGGAATTAAATTTCCCTCCGTTCTTAAAACACCATTGTTTCTCGGAGACGCTTTAATTATCTCCAACATAGTCATTTAGATTCAAATCTATTAAAAAAGCTCTGCTCTTACTTCTTCTTCCTGCCCCAGTATTTATTTCATCTCAGAAACACCCCGTATTAAAAAAATAGCCTGAAATGAAATTGCAAATTCAGTGTGATTATCCAACACAAAGGGGATTACATTAAAGGAGACAAAGGACGGGGAGAGAAAATCCTCTGACAGGCTTTCACCTTGGCTTTGAAATGTCAGGATGTCACGGCTCTCCACTTGGCGCGACTCGCAGGAGCCTCATTTGATACCCAATAAATGTATGACAACATATCGGCGGAGCAGCAGTCGGGCAAAGGCCCGGGTCCCATTTTAAAAAAACATCTCCTGACCTTTTCCACGGCGGCGGTAATTGCTAATGCCAGACAAGGAGAGAATGTAAGTCTCTCATGAGCCGCAGCATTGAGAATGAGCCCTGGTGACGGGGCTGATGGGAGAGAGAGAGAGAGAGAGAGAGAGAGCTTATAGGCAGAAAGCCTCAATTTCAAGAGGGGGGAATAAAAAAAAAGAATCTACCTGCAGACTTTACCGGGATAGAAGTGTAACCTTAACGCCCGACACTGCACAGATAATGAAAATAAAGTCTGTTTGAAAGGACACAACACTCACAGGGATCCATGTTTCATTTTCTGTTCCTTACTCTCAATGTCAAGGGGCTAAAAGTTGACAACAAATGGATTCTTCTTGTTTCTTTTCTCCGCTGCGGTCGACCCCGGTGCGGCAGAGACGGATCAGAGATGGAGTTACAGACACGGGAAGATGACTGGAGGAAGAAAAACCCATCATCACTGGGAATACAAATAAATATCCTTTCATATTGAGTTATTAGGGTCTCAGGCTCCCGTCAGCAGCTTCGATACAGATTCTAGTTCCTCTCTAAATACTCTAAAAGGCTAGAAGTCATTCTAAGAAGTTTGTTCTGGACTCCTCAGGTCACAGGTTCAGTCTCTTCTCTGTGTCAAAGGGCAGTAATGGAGGATAATGGCATCGCTGGTGAACATCTCATCGTGCACCAGATGTGGTCAGCGCCGGCGAAATGAGAGATAAACAGAAACAGGTGTAAATCTAACCAAAGGCGCCATGTGCTTACTGGGAGCATAATGGCTTTTTCCCGTCGTGTGCTCCCACCCACCAGTTGTGAGTTCTCAACCAGCCCTCGGGCCGACAGAGCAGGGGCATCAATCCCATCACCTGCGTCCGTTGTTGATCACAATAATCACAAACCAGAGGAGTCGCTGGATGGAGGGAAATATATGTGTTTACGGGGCCTGGAGCGGGACTGAGGCAGGTGTTCGATTCCCGTGCCATCTCGCCCGCTGCCCGTTCCCTTTCCAGCCCTCGGCCAAAGAGACAGCTTGCGAGGCGCTGGCCCCTGATCCCAGCACATTAGTTTAAGCCTAGATCTGTGGAACTGCTCCTGACTCCATCTCCAGCCTGGCACAGCGGCCTGCCACACACACACACACACACACACACACACACACACACACACACACACAAACACATCATTATACCGCAGCTTAGAAAATGCAAAGTAGCCTCCTCAGAAAGCTGCTTGCTTCTACTTTCTGTAGTTTCTCACTGACATCACCTTTTCCCCATCACGTGTGACGAGATGCACCAGCAGGATTTATTCATTAGTCTCTTGCCATGAGCCCAGCATGTGCTCGTGATTATATTAGTTATTTACACAGAGTAAATAAAGTCCATGCAAGTAGATCATTGGGTAAATACAGAGCAGGTTGTGAGATGACCACTTGTACCTTAAATATAAGCTCTTCCATCAGAGGGAGACCGGGGGGGGGGCAGCCACCCATCTGTCTATGTGTCAGCACCTATGCGTCGCTGCTGAGGAGACACAGTCTGTTCCAGATCACCTGCCAGCAAAAGGGAGCAAATAAACATCTGCAAGTATATTTATACAGTATATCCAAGCCTCCACCCTAATGAGCGTTAGGCACGCTGGCTCAGGATCTGGATTTGATTCAGCGCCAGCACTAAAGCGCGTCGTCTGCCGATGTGTTCTCGTCTGTCTCTCTCTGGGCTTCACCTGGACTCTGAGACATGCTGACAGCTGCATGAGCCCCTGGAGTGGAGATCTGGGAGCCGACATATGGGCTGTCAGCAGAACGGAAGACCTGAACTCTTGGTGAAGATTTTTACAGTTTCCCAACAGTTGGTGGGGTTGGAGGTTTTTTTTTAGTTTTTTATATGTCTCTCTGACAACAAGATGCAAAAAAAACAAAAAAGACTAAATCATGGAGGTGTATTTTAATGAGTGGGATGCAAATATGACTAATACAAGAAGAATAGTTTCATTTGTTTCAAATTTGCATTTTCTAAGATTTTTGATGGAATTGCCTCAGAAGAAAAAACGATTTCACCAAAGAAATGTCTAAATCCTTGTAGGGAAATATCTCTACACTTTAAGAATTAATATATTTTACATATTTAGTACCAATCAACAAACTTCTGTAGCACAGCATATTCAATACTTTCAGACATGCACTGTTAAACAGTTTATTTTATTATCTTCATCTTCCGGAGCATGTGAGACTAAAACTAATGAGCATTTTCACTCGACTACACTTTGTCCAATATTGACTAAAAAATACTTATTTCCTTCCATTATTAACATTAACTAAATAACTATCGATGGAAACTCTCCATATTCATCTTGTTTGAAAATTAAACAGCCATGGAACTAAATTCTGACATTTTTAAATCAAACTAGTCTTATTTATTATTTTGAAAAAGAAGAGCTAAAGATTTTACACAAACACACACACACACACACACATACACACCTGTCGCTAAAGCATTGTCAACACTGGCCTCCATCTCCGCCCCTCCCCACGATGTGACAAAAACACAGGGGGTGTGTTTGAACAGTTTAACCTTGTGTGGGTGAGGACTGATTGAGGAACACGGTAACACAGCCGTGTGTTTGTGTGTGTGTTAGTGTGTGTGTGTGTGTGTGTGTGCACAGTGGAGAAATGGCCAGACACGTCTACATGTTGTGTTTCCCTTCAGCTCTTCTACAGACGTCTCAAGTAGCCTCAGCTCCTTTGCTCCCTGAAGACACTTCAGTCCTCATGATCCTTCACTGTTCTCTCTTTATTCTCAGGTGTAGAGAAGATACCCGAAGGAAACAAAGCTGGTGAGAAACTAAACTTGAGCCACTGCACATTGCTTCAGTCAGAACTCTGCAGGTTAAAATGGCTGCCTGTGGTTTAGTGTGAGACCTTTCCCTCGTTTTACAGCTGCTAAGTCGGTGTAACGTGAAATATAAACCTTCTTTCTACAGTTTATTTCCTGCAGCGTTATGTATGTGGTGCATTGATAGACACCACACAACAAAAAAGGGGAAAACACACATTGCACCATATGTTGTTGTGTCGGTTAACGCACTTTCCTGGGAAACATCCATATGTAATACTTTAAATCGCCTATTCATTGCACAGCTTAAGGCAGCCAGTAAAATGTTTGAATTGCAACTTTACATCTCAAGTTCTGTCTCTAACAGACACTCGTCACTTTCTCTGGACCGACACTATTTTATATTTTCAGTTTCAGTCTGGGACAAACGGCTTCACGCACCACCTGCCAATAATGTTAACAAGAACCCACGGCCCCACACTGACGCAGCCTGTTCCAGCACCGGGGGGAGCGCTGGCAGTAATGGCCGTATCTTTCCCACATGGTGTCCGTTCTCTCAGGAATCCTCCCCGCAGCTCGCGGTGCAGCGCGGCCTCCAAACAGCTGCACTGCTTTCACTGGAACTATGTGGAGTTTACCTCACTGTACGTTCACAGACTCAAACGGATAAATAGAGTCACAAGAAACTCCCGAGCTCGTCAGTGTTGTGGCTCCTCCACACTTCTGCCTGATTGTGATTCTCCACGCTGGGAGATGTTGCCGGGGAGGAAACAAACCGTGCAACGTGCTCGAACAGAGCGTTTCCGAGCCAAAACAACCGGCTTGTTGTGTATTAGTATTATCATTTCACGGTGCTCAGGCAATTTGAACGCAGACTCTTTCTCTCCCCCCCCGCCCCCTCCCCAACGGTCACGGCGTGCATAATAAAGAGGAGGTGGAATAGTTTGTCAGGCTGTGGGGGTCCCAGGCTGCGACCATGCGAAGGCTGCATTTGTTCACTTGACTCAAAAGGCCCCAACATTTAATACTTAAAACAAAGTGACTATCAAAGCATTCCCCCCCCCCACCCCCCCCCCACCCCCCTCACATGAGAGCTAATCAGTTTTAATGGGGATGTGTGGTGTAATCACAGTGCCAACAGAGTCCCGAGGCTCGGGGCCTATTACACCCTGTAAAATATTAATGACTCTCTAATAAAAAACATTTAAAGCTCCTCCCAGAAGACACGGGTTCTTTGACCAGTGGGAAATGGGCTTTATACGTAACTGTGATGCAGGAGCCAATCATCAGATCTTTCACTATGTTTTGAAATCTTCCATTTGATATAAACAACCAGATGACTGAACAATGACAAAACACACAACAGGAGGATGATATCAACTCAAAGGCTGGAGAATAGAGTCTGAAGCAGATGAGCTGTAGAAAGACCGCAAAACATCTGGAAGAACCAGGAAACCTTAGAATCAAAAGCAAAGATATTCTTTTTATTGGTATAAATGTATTAGATATTTAAATGATCCTGAATTGGACGAACCAGCAGATGATGAGGAAGCAGGTGGTAAAGTGACGCCTCAGACACCTGAACTCTTTACACCATAAAACAGCTCCCATCTCCTTTTATCATTCAGGACACTAACGTGTGGACAGTTATTGTTCAGACAAGTGTATCTCCCCTGTAATGTGCCATAAAGACATCATAGGGGCACAATCTTCAATATGGCCGTGGTAATAGCCCATAAAATAGATGTACAAGTAAAGGAAGACCTGGTTATGAGACTATTGTCTGAGAAACAATGTTCTTTCACAGAGTCCCTGTGTTGCCGAGTTAGTTTAAGGAATATCTTCACGTCTCGCCATGACTGCAGAACAAAATAAGTCAATTCCTTTGTTGTGTTGCTCTGGACCTGTGAGGAATGTCCTAATCACATATTATGCTTTCTATTTAATTCTGGACTTCATGTTTCATTAGCTCGTGGGTTACAGCTAAATCAAAATGTTATTAAGCTCATAATGTTTACTTTGTCTGGTGTGGTTTGAACCCGGAGCTGCTAAAGTGCATCTGCTGCCTCTCTCCCTCTCCCTCCCATTCCCAGGAGCTGTTTGCGTATTGTAATTGAAGATGGGAGTGTATTGTTTACCTTCAGGGCTCCTTCAGTCCCCTAACCCATATTGACACGGTGTCTTCAGGAGATGGGCCGAGCATTAACCTGCAGTGTGGCTGTGGTCCTCGTTACACAGAGGGAGGGGCCACTGGACGCAGGGCGGCCAAGTGGCGTCTCTCGTGAGCGCCCAAGACGATCACATGACTTCCTGTCTTAACGTCACATCACTGTCTGCACACGCCAGAGGAGCCGGGTTATCCATGTGTTAAAAACACAGTGTGTGCATACATGCATGCTTCAGGCAGGGCCTAGAGTCACATTGTGACACGTGTGTAGGGGATGAGTTTGCTTCATTTGCAATCCTGCTCTGTTTAGGTTGAATGTTATTATAATGTAGTTTTCAGTGTAATTCAGTGATCAGAAGATAAGAGCATGAAATAAGGGCCGGTTTCTTTTAGCTGGAGAGACCCTGGTCGAGTTTCCCCATTGGCTGTTGCAACATAAACAGACCTTCCAAAATCCTTATAGTATATAAACAAACATCAAAAAATGAATTCCTCAACTCTCCGGACATTAGATGCATCCTAAAGAAATGTTTTGGTTTGAATCACTTTTGCCACATTTTCGCCTGGTTTCCACACTACTGGAGTTTGTGAGCTTCTAGAATGGAGATGTTTGAGAACGTGATGAAAACACCTTCACTTCCTGATATTGTTTCATCAATCGAGAGGAAAACAAACAGCATCAGCTTTACCTGTGGTGAATGCAACACGGATAACAGGTTATAATTGTTGCCAACCTTTGCCTACATGCAAAAGAGGCGAGATATTTGTAGGGACATGCACGTGCACGTCCAGCGAATGTAATTTCAGGCCTTTCAGTTAGGATGGAGAATATTAAAAATGTTTGTTTTGGTTTTTAAATGACTCAATTTCACAGGTTGAAGAAACAAATGTAATCAAATTGTCTGTCCGTCACAACCAAACCCAACTATTAACACAATTATAGATTAAAGATTTTTCATCCTGCTGTTTATAATTGGTGACTTGGTTCCACCTGAATGAGTGAAAACAAAGCAAACAAATTGTATACACATTATCAAAAAATGTGTTTAAATCATTTTTACTTTGGATATTTTCAATGTCTGAATCTTCTTAAAAACAAATAACTTACTGGTGTATACTACATGTGCAATACTGCTAATCTGTGACTGTCATTTGCTTGAGAAAATATGATGTTTTATACATGACAGGATTCGTATAAAAAGGTTATTGCACAAAATATCAGTTTAGCATTTGTCCCAGTGTCCCATGTTTGTTTGTGCTAAAATCTCCTCATTAAAAAATCCTCAACACGCTGTCGAAACTTTTGGTCCATGTCAATTTAATTGGTGAACGTGAGCTTGATCCTAACAGCGTGACAGGGCGACATCCCGAGAACCGAGAAGTGACAAGAATAACAACCGCGGTGACTAACATTTGCTAATTTTAGTAACGGAGAAACATCGGATGTCCTCGCCTTTTGTTAGGATGATTATTCTCTCCATTCTGCTTCCCGGCCTCGACATCGCGTGAGCAGTGACACCGTGATGGTTTGGTCCTCCGTGTTTCAGATACTGAGATAATGATTTAGTTTCCATTTCTTACCCACGAGTTACTGCCAGAAAAAAAGACTTTGCCCTCGTTCTAATTTCAGCCGTTCTCAGATTTTGGTTTCCAACGTTGGCTTTAAAATCCGCTGCCCAGGCAACTTAACCTCTCGCTGTTCTCACTTTGTTTGCTGCCTCTTCACCAGGAGAGCAGGGAGCCAGGTTCCCGTCAGTCTGCTGAAGCTAGATTTGCATTAATGAGGCCTGCGGTGTGAAGTCGGGGACGACTTCTGCTCCGATCACCAGCTGCTGCAGAGCAAGTCACAAACTTTTTACTGACACCAGCGTTTAGCCGCTCAGGAGGAGGTGAGGTGTGGAGGACAGGTGAAGGAGAGAGCGTTTTAATGACAGAGCGTCGTTTTGAAAAGGATTCCAATGAGGGAAGAGGCAGAGAGGTGTGAAGAGCACATTAACAAAAGCACTGTGCTTTTCTGATAAAGCAAAAATGTTGAAGATAACATTTTATGAATGTTCTGACCTCATTGTTCCATAAATACACATTTAAACACTTCATACTCTTCTATGGTAGATGTTGAAGATATGAGTTAAAGATTTGGGCTTTTTTATTTTTAGCTTTGCAAGTGATTTATCTCTGTGGACGGTAATGGACGAATCTGAAACACAACCTTGTCTTCTAAAACTTACACTTTAATACGACTAAACTACAACAGCCAATTGGCTTTCTCACCAAATGATCAGAACAGCAATTTGCAACTGCTCAGCACTGAAGGTCAGTCTCTCACTCGTCAAGCTAGATTTTGAGACTGGTGGCAGGTGGTGTGTGATGCTCTCCTTCTTTGATTGGTCACTTTGAAAATGACAGTCCTCACGCTATCTTTGATCTTCAAAGCCCCTTCAGTATGATATGTATCCCTGCTGTCTACACAGTAACAAAAAGGAGGCCGACATGATTGGTTTTGTTAATAGTTTTGTGTCAATAATCACAACTACAGTCTCCAGGGATTTTCATAAGTATTAATTTTCCCCCAAGATCGAGTATAACAAAAGTTCCCTCACTTGGATTCCTCCTTTGGTCGTCCTACCTCCATAAAATGTGATGGAAATCAGTTTTTTACTCATTATTCTGCTAACTAACAAACAAATATGCAAACAGAGATGAAAACATAACCTCCATGGCGAAGGTAATATTATGAGTGTGACGTGTGTGACGTTTCACCGATTGTGTGTAAGAAATATTACATTGTGTTTGAATTAACCATTGGCACGGTTACCACACTTGTACAATCTGTCTCTCATCAGATGAAAAATGTTTTATTGCCACATGTTATCAAAAACCTACAGTGTTAAACCTGATTGATTCTCTATAATAAGAAATAAGATGTGATTTACAAAGATCCCCATTTGGAGGTTTGTTCCAGCCCGTGTTGAGACCATGTCCAGACGTCCTGGTGAGATCTCTCTGGGCCGTGGATGTTAACAGACTGTGTGTGTAGCTCGTCTTTAATAGAACAGCCTGCTCCCGTCCCGAGTGTCGGCCACCGGGAGCTCCGACTGAATGCCGAGGGCCCAGTTAGCTTCTCAGCAGTGGTTCTCACCTCAAACACAAAAAACGGATGCTCTCCCCAGTGCTTCATGTGCACAGTGTGAATAAGCCTTGTGCAAACGCTCCACGGCTGCTGTCAAGCTGTTCCACGTTGATGGAAAGGAATAATTGATTTGGAACAATTTCGAATTGGTTCTGAATCCCCAGGTTTCTTCTTTTTCTATGAAATCCTTTTGTGGAGGGCTATCCACACAAATAAATGCAGGATCATTATTCCTCACCACAGGCGTTTTCCCTTCAGCGCCGTCCAGTGATCAATCCGCAGCCATTTTTATTATTATGAAGCCATTTCCGACAGTGAGTGAGATCGGAGCTGCCGTGACTTGTTGAATGAAACCCTTTAATGGATGGCTGTGGGAAACTGCCACGGAGGCTGATTAATGAGACGTCCGCCGTGAGCTCTAAAGCTTCACCTTTCCATCTCATTAGAACAAAAGCCCCTACATCGTGGCTACAATACCTATTATCCTTTCCGAGTGGAGGAGCTGACATTCTCTGCATGCACAATTATGCCTCATGATAGGAGTCGAGCGCCCCGCGTGTAGCAGCTCTGGACGGAGATGACGTTTTGTTTTTTGCCTCAACCTCCGTCACCTCTGATTAGTGCTGATCTGATATTCCACCAGCGAGTGCCGCGCTGGAGTGTGAGCGCATGTGACAGGCCAGTGGGTCTCACCAGCAGGAGGTGATAATGATGACGGTCACTCCACACAAAGCCCTGTCTTCTATGCAATATCTACCATGATGAAAGTCATGGCCGGGGCCCATTATAGCGTTAGCGTGTGACCAATCAGAAGGCTGTTATGGATGCGCCGTCATGTAAGAGGCTGTTATGTGAAACCAGTGAGCAACACCACACCTGAGTTTGTCTGCAGAACCAATGGGAGCCGTCATTAGAATCAGTGCATCACATTCAGAAAGGCACATTTAGGCAGTAGCTTGATGCTGAATCCTGAATCCACAGAGAGATCAGGGTCCAGGCCTCGTCTCACGTGCTCTCAGCAAAAAGTGGCAATTTCTGTGAGTCCAAAGACGAAGTATTATTTTGCCGGTGGGTCGAGCATCTCCAACGACAGGCTGGTACATAAAACGAGCCATAAATCGAACCCACGCAATCACTTCTCTCCCTCTATTCTCTTAAGGATCAAAAGTAAATCGCTTCCTTCCATTCTGTGTCAATGCACATTTAATGCGATGCAGTCGGGCAGGCTGTGGCAAGTCAAACCGTACGCTGGCGAGCTGGCAGGAGGCCAGACCAGGCCAGAAACATCTGTTCACATTATTAATGAATCAATTATCTGTCACACATGTGCCAGGCCTGCAGGGGCAGAGGGGAGATGTGGAGGAAGGGGGGGGAATCGGCAGAGGGTTCGGGCATCGCCCTCAGCCGCTGCCAGTCGTCCTGTTTCTCTCTCATATGAGTCACACCGTGCACAACCTGTCAGAGCTGCACGTCAGAATGTGCACAGACAGAAATAAAATAAAACCTTGAGTGGAAGTTATGGAAAACACATGACAGCAGGAACAGATTTAAAGATTCACTGAATCTGCTTCAAATTCAGCTTCAGAATTAATGCAAATGATATTTTTTTTAGCTGCAGCTTGAAAAAACATGGTCTGCTGCCACATTGGTGCGTCATGTCCGCAGGTTCCGACATACATGTAATTGTACATGAACCGTGAGACAGGTAATACTTAGTGTTTACCCTGAACCATGTGATTCATCGCTGTCAGCGAGCATTTACATCATTAGAGAGGAGGTGAGGCCACATTCGCTGTGGTTAACATGGAGGCCGTTGAATTTTAATGGACTCCAGCATGTTTCATACCCCCCTGGAGAAAGCTGCTTGCCAGAGCAGACAAACTGTACATCACCGAGCTCTCCAGGGCCCCGGCTGGGGGAGGGCCTCCTTCTTTGAGTCAAACATGTTGTTTTTTTTAAGTGTAGGAGGTAGGAACATGTGTCCCTGTTTATTACGTGAAAACTGCTGCCTACTAAAGGGTTGGACCTTTTTCATGTCATTTCACGAGCTGGGAGGAGAATCATTCTGTGTTTCACGCTGACAGGAGAGTTATCGTCCGCCCGCAGCAGCTGTGGTTCTGGGGCAGCTGTTGAAAAACTGTCAGAAGTGTGAAATAAAGTCTGATGGGAATAAGCTCAGATAAACACAGGCGGGATGTTTGTGCCCTTAGATTTAAATCAACCCTCTGTTAGTGCGTCCTCTGGATTCTGAAATAACAAACACATTACGGTGAAAGGGCTTCAGAATATAGAATCAATAAAACAAAGATGAGTATTTCATTTATTAGATCAGGCAGAGATTAAGATCCATTTTTCGAGAGAACCTTGAGAACGACAAACAATCAGCGACACAAAAACAGAAGAATTATACAATATAAAAATAAGAAAACATCAGATATTAAAGCTTAAACCTCCAAGAGAAATGTGAGAATGTACTTTTAAGGCAGTTTGAGGGTCAGACCACTGAAAATACCTGAAACTTCTCCTGCATGAAGGATGTCTGAGGTTAAGCAGCCCGTGTGCTGTAGATGCTTTGATTCCTTTGAGAGACGAGGGCAGGCGGAGGATTGCAATGTCATCAGGACGATCGGGGACGGAGCAGTTTGCACATCACTCGTCTCCCTGGATTCAATCTTTATGATTTTTTGTCCCATTTTCAAACGCTGCTCTTTCACAACTGTCAGAAGCAGTTAACTACAGAGGTGGACGCTCAGGCTGGTTTTTATTCTACAGTTTCAAACTTCTCTGCAAAGATAATTATCCGAAGATCCTTTACTGCCAAAGCTCAGTTTGTTTATTATTATGTTTCTTAGCAGCAGTGGAAATAAGAGTCATTATAAAAGAAGCTTGCATTTAAATATTAATTTTTATAACATCGAGGAGCCGTTGGACGAGGTTTATTGGAAACCATATTTTTGCTCTACAGTAATATTACACCATTCATTTTAATGAAATCCATAAGAGCTGAAATAAAGTCTAAATATGTAAACATCCTCCGAGATGTGCTTCCATGTGATCGTCCGCAGAAATAACCTGTTTGGCTAAATCCTCAAATCCCTCGGCCGCTGCAGAAAAAGAAATCAAAGCGAATAAGATTCAGGTTTATTCAAGGTGCTTTTACTTCGCCTGGGTTTTGAATCGCTCAGCGTTCTCTCACAAAAGAACCTGTCCTTTTATATTAAAATGAGCTACCCCCCCCCTGTCATACAAAGTTCCACACAGACCTACATTTCTATTTTTCCTGCGGTTAGCCGCGCTTTAGGCAAAATGACAACTTGCTTTTCTGACCAGAGCTGATGGCGTTTTTCTCCATTTTTTTGTCGAGACACAAGAGGAAAAAAATGACTTCCAGCTCGCTGCCCATTCGTTGCCCTTCCAGTGATGTGTGACCCTGTTTTATTTCATTTCATTTGTTCACTTTCATCACTGTTATCCACTTTGATTCACTGGAATGGCCGCGCAGGAAAAAGTCAGACATCTATTCGAAATGGCACCGTCTCTAAAAAACAGTGACTTTCATAAACTCTTGGATATAAGACTTAGAGATTTTAATGGAGTGTAACACATTGGACAGAATTGTGTTGCTAATATGTCATTAAACTGG